>APFE030381243.1:19199-80402 GCA_000404065.3 Pinus taeda | reverse complement strand
CTGTCGACAATGGAAGCATTACATTTTGGGGAAGGAAACGATCATCCACACAGACCACTGACCCCTATAGTTCATACAAACCCAAGGGAAATTGTAGAATGATCGCCATCAGAAGTGGTCCACATACCTGCAATAGTTCCATTTGAATATCAAGTATAAGAAGGGCAGCACTAATAATGTTGTATATTTCCTCAGTCAACCACTGATCATGGCGTTAACCACCGTGCTCAACTCTTGTGGGCACGAGACTTCTGATTGGCCACTGCTCTACAAAAGTGACCTGGAATTCGCCACACATACCAGAAACTCTTGGAGGGTCAGCATGTTCCAGATTTTCACCTCCAAGATGGCCTGTTATGCCACCTGGGTCACTTTTGTGTTCCTTCAAGCAAGCGTGCCAAGATGATTTGGGAAGCACACTACAGTCGGGCTGTTGGGAATTTTGGGGTCGAAAAAATGGTGCAGTACTACAGAAGTATTTCTATTGGCCGAATCTTCGACAGGATGTCGGGAAGTACATCAGATCATGCACTTCCTGTGCCATTGCCAAACCGACCATCAAGAAGCAAGGCCTCTATACCCCGCTGCCTACCCCTAGTCGGCCTTGGGAATCCATCTCCATGGATTACATGTCAGGCCTTCCTTCCACTAAGCATGGAAATGACTGTGTTTTTGTGGTCGTCGACAGGTTCTTAAAGATGGCCATTATGGCGGCCTGCAAGAAGAATATCACAATAGAAGCCACTGCTAAACTCTTCTTTTAACGAGTGTGGGTACACTTCGGGATCCCACAGTCTATCATCTCAGATTAGGACAGCAGGTTCCTCAGTACATTTTGGTCTAGTCTCTGGTCGATGTTGGACACCAAACTCACTAAGTCCACAGCCTTCCATCCTCAAGTTGATGGCCAGACAGAGGTTGTCAACAGGATGATCATACACATTCTGCGCATGTACAACTCAAAGCATTCACGCACATGGGACGAGAGACTCCCCTATGTTCATCACAGCTACAATCGGGCTCTCCACAGCTCGACTGGCCACAACCCTTTTCAAGTGGGCTTGGGATTCCAGCCACTATGTCCCATCGATGTGGCCATGCCTTTTGCAGCTACTCATGTAGATTCTGCTCACGTCCAGTCTGAAACAGATAAGGCAAACAACTTCATTGATCACATCCAACATATTTTCCAGCAGATCCATGACATTCTGGAGAAATCAAATGCTAAGTACAAGCAATGACATGATCAACATCGGGTGCCACACAAGTTTCAGGTGGGTGACAAAGTCTGGTTGCATTTGCAAAAGGAACGCCTTATCGGATCCTATCAGAAACTCTGACCACTGTGATATGGCCCTTACACCATTAACAACATTGTGGGAGACAATACATTTGAGCTCAGCATTCCCCCATTCCTTGGCCTGCACGTGGTGTTCAATGTCAACCGCCTTCGACCATACTTTCCACCATTACTAGACATGTCCGACATTGCAGAACAACTCACACCCATAGAGTTAAATCCAGCTTGCATGGAACAAGCTGCAACTGATTGGATCATGGACACATAGATCAAGCACAATCGCCAGCAGAATATCCAACTGTATCAAGTTGTCAAAGCACGACAACTCCTTCACCAAGGCAAGTGGCTCACCAGGGACCAAGTGCAGCAGAAGTTCCCTCATCTCATGGAGGAGCTCAATGCAATGGGGACCATTGCTTCCTAAGGGGGAAGGAATGATCCAGGTGGATATTGGTGACCACCCACTAATTCCACTTCGATCCCCTCTAGTGCTTCTTTCAGTTTTTTCAGTTTCCTTAATCATAGCACAATTTACTATTTTTAGCAGTTTTTCAGGTCCTAAACTTCTGGAGCCGTTTTGAGGCCCTAAACGACGTTTTTTGGGAAATCTACCGCCAACGATTTTTCAGTCTAAAAATCAACTTTTTCGTCATATTCCTTGGAGAGATCCTTCCAACGGTCTATCATGCGTGTCAAATGGAGATAATACGACCAATTCGCGGCCCCGGGAAGTTGATGTAGCAACTTACCCAAAAACGGGGCCCACAATTTGGCGTTTCATCTGCTACGGTTAGGTTTTGGAATGTGAAGGGTTTTCCATTGTTTCTCAACAATAAATAGGCCTTCGAGCCTCATTGTAACACAATTCAGAGGCATGTAGCCACACATCTCTTCTCAGAGATAAGTTATCATCACCCTAGCCGGTTTATTTCCATTTCTGGTTGTAAGCATATTTCAGTATTTTCCATTAATTAAATGAAGTAGTATTTCCACTGCATCTTTCTGTATATGGTTATCTTTGTAATTTTTTACATTCCTGTTTAAGTCTGGAGCATCCAAGCAGGAGACATAAACCTGCACCAAAGCATGTTGGTGTGCTATTCCTTTTCCTACAGTTCTATTTGATTGGTTTTCCCACCTGGTGCAAGCAGGAGAAATAAACATGAAGCAGTGCACGTTGGTGTGCTATTCCTTTTCGATATTTTTGTTTGGTTGGTTTTCCCCGCCTAGTCCAAGCAAGATAAATGAACCTGCACCAGTGCATGTTGGTGTGATGTAGCAAGCCTTTCTAGTTTACTACCCACAATTTTCTTGCTTTCGTTAAATACTTTCTGACAAGATAAATTATATGGATTGTTTCTTTATTTCTACACTCTATCAAAATCAAAAACATTCATTTTTATGTGTGCAATTTGATTTCACAGTACAATAACAATTGCAGTAACTAAGCACTTATTCTAAGAATTAAATGCTCAGTGCAAGAAGCTCTGATCTAGTGCAAGAACTAGTTTCTTGCCATGGGATCTAAGTGCTCTGAACCTGAAAAAGTTCAAGCCCTTGGAGGAGGTAAAACACTTTTAGTAAAGACACCATTTATATCCTTTGCATAAATCTTTGTTTCTGGACTAGTGAAAGCAAATTTTGATAGTGCAGGATAGATTAGTGCAAGAAGGAAATCTCTACATAAGCAGGCTTGAAGGGCCCATCAGATGAGACTGCTAAGTTTCTCTGCTAAAGAAAAAAAGCAGACTCAGTAGTTAATCAATAGTTAGCTACATTGATTGCCCCTTTATTTCTAAATTCCTTTTGCAAATGCATTCTTCCTTGTTCCAGTCTTAGATTATTTTGATGTTTCAAGTTGCCTTTTTTTCTCTTTTTAGTTTGATTCTGCAATCTTTCCTTTAAATAAAGTAGGGATTGACATTAGAAATATTCATACCATCTCTTGCATTGAATGTGCTTCATCTCTAAGTTTATGAATCCCCTAGGTTGACAATTTAAGTGTTGAGGACTTTTCTTAAGTGTAATTCCTGCACCCAACAGCTTTGGCCATCACTTGCAACCTATATCCTGTATTCCTATGTTTTGTTGGCCTTCTTAGTTTGGTATTTGTTTGATGATAAGAATAACATAATAATAATAATAGAAGATAATAAGTATTAAAAAGTAAAAAGACATCACATGTAGTTATCAAGTTTAAGAGAAATCATCATATCTATATCCCTATAGATTCCTCTACATGATATTAGAACTAATGTTGGAAGAGGGAATGATGAAGATCATTGCATCCATGAAGAAGTATTTAAACAAGTTTTATATTGTATCACATCATCTCAAGGAAGTTATCAAGGCATTGTGGAATATCTTATTATCCACCAAGGGAAATATTACCAAGACTTCTATAAAGGACAAAGGATTATTCTCAACACTTACTGGCACATTTGAAGATGAGAATATTTGGGTAATCGATAGTGGAGAATCAAGGGATACATTAGGTGAACACAAACAACTAAATACCTTATCAAGGGGAAAATAGTCTTACTTCATTGAGCTTGGTGACAAAAAGAGCTATCATGCAAGGGGAATTGGATCAACCTCATTAGAGCTAGAGAATGGAGGAAATATTCAACAACATCTTATTTGTTTTAGGTTTGCATAAGAATTTGATTTTTGTTTCATGTCTAGAAGATAAGGGAGATAGAGTCGCCTTTATTGATGGAAAAATTGTAGTATGGGATGAAAACTCTAGGATCGAAAATGAAAAGATCATTGGGATTCATGAAGGAAGACTATAACAGACTGTTGAATCCTCTCTCTCAAGATTTGTTTCACATTGGAGTAAGTCCACCTGAACTTTAGCATAGAATTTTTGGTCACCTTTACTATAAAATATTACAAACTCTAAATTCAGTGGTGAATGTCATCCCTAAACTTAAGGAGCATCAATAAGAAGTATGCAAAGGATGTGCATTATGTAAAAATGTTAAGAGACGATTTGGAAGAAATGCTTCAAGGTCAAAAGAAATACTATATCTCATTCATTCTGATGTTTGTGGTCCTATGTGTACAAATTCATTTGGAGTTCATCTATATTATGTAACGTTCATTGATGGTCACTCAAGGAAAACTCGGGTCTATATTTTGAAATCCAACAAGAAAGTATTCAACAAATTTCTAGAATTCAAAGCTAAATTAGAGAACCTTACAAAAATGAGAATAAATATTCTAAGATCTGACAATGGAGGAGAATACACTTCAAAGGAACATATAGATTTTGGTAAGGAGGTTGGGATTAAGGGGGAGTTTATTGTCCCATATAATCCCAAACAAAATGGATTTGTTGAGAAAAATAATCAATCTATTGAAGAAAGTGTAAGAGCCATGTTACTACTATATATATTCGAAATCAAATTCCTCATAGATCACTAGAAAACATGACCCTTGAAGAAGCATTCACTAGAAAGAAACCAAACGTGGACCATCTTCAAATATTTGGTTGTCCTATCTATATTCACATTATAAAGGATAAAAGGAGGAATATGGACCCTACAAGAATGAAGGGAATATTTGTTGGCTATAGTAACACTTCAAATACATACGTGATCTACATAAACGAAGGATATTGAATAGAAGTAAGTCGAGATGTGATCTTTGATGAAAGTATTACATTTAAGAAATCAAAGGACCTCTCAATGGATTCTGATGATGAAGAGCTTCCAATATTTTAAGAATAATGTACCATGGAGGAAGAGGACTGAAATCATGAAGATGAAGGTCCCAGTGAACCAATACAACCTGCGATCATCCCTGAAAGAAGAAAGAGACCCAATTGGTTGAAGTTTACCCTTCCATATGTAGAAGTACATGGAGCAGTGCCAAAGGCACATTTAGGGAAAGTAAGAATCCCAAAATATATTCATGGTATGCAGCCTACATGTTGAATTTAATATAAGTTGAACCATCCACCTTTTAAGAGGTTGTCAAACATCAAGAGTGGAATGATTCCATGAAAGAAGAGTATCAATCAATAATGAAAAATGGATTTTGCGAGATCGTACCTAGGTCTGATGACAAATTTGTAGTAACTTCCAAGGGGATCTATATGATTAAACATGCAACATATGGAAGTGTTGATAAATATAAGGCAAGGTTTATGGCTAGGGGCTTCTCTCAACATAAACGTATCGATTATGAAGAGACATTTTCACCTATAGTAAGGTATAAAACTATATGCTCATTGGTCTCTTTGGTAGCATCGACGGGATGGATAATCGATCAAATAGATGCCAAGAAAACATTCCTGAATGGCATTATCGATGAATAAGTCTATATAGAACAACCCTTGGGATTTGAAGTAAAACATAGAGAGACTTACGTTTGTTGGTTGAAGAAGGAATTATATGGCCTTAACCAGTAACCAAGGGCATGGTATGCAAGGATGGATGCATACTTACAAAGATTTGGTTTCTTGAAGAGTTGTGTTGATCCAAACCTCTACAACAAGGTTGTGAAGGATGAGCTCGTAATCATTCTTCTACATGTGGGTGATATTCTCATGATAAGTGTAGAAGGTTGTATTCAAGATTGAAAGAAGAAGTTAGCAACATAATTTGATATGAAGGATCTAGGATTAATGCTATTATTTGGGTTTAGCAAGGACCTGTTGAAATTTACCTAGGTCAAAGAAAGTATGTGATCAAGATGCTCAAGAGATTTCAAATGACGGATTGCAAACCTATGACAACCCCTATGATCTCAAACTTGAAGAAGCTAAGAGTATTTGAATGAAGCCCAATGGATTTGGTAAGGTATAGACAATTTATTGGCTCACTAATGTATTTAGTAAACACTCAACGAGACATTTGTTTTTTTTGTGAATGTTCTCAGTCAGATCTAGGTAGATCCCAAGCATTATCATTGGATAACAACCAAGCATATACTGAGATATCTACACGGGGAAGAATCCATTACATTCTGAAGTATAATAAAATAAATGATGTCCACCTGACCAGATATATGGATTCTGACTGGGGAGGCAGTGAAATGGATGGAACAAGCAATACTAGAGGATGTTTTAGTTTTGGGTCCTCCATGATCTCTTGGATCAGTAGAAATCAAGAATCAATTTCTTTGAGTACTGTTGAGACTGAATATTTTGCAACCTGTGAAGTAAGCAAAGAAGTTTTCTGGTTGAGGAAGTTTTTTACTGACCTATTTGAATGACCAATGGGACCTATGGTATACATTGTGACAACACTAGTTGTATAAGGTTGTCTGAAGACCCAATGTTGGATGGAAAGATGAAGCACATAAATAGCAACTATCACTACATTTGAAAGTTGGTGCGGGATGGAGTATTACAAATACAATATATCTCCACTACTGAATAGGTAGCTCGCATCTTTACAAAATATCTTCCTAATAATAAGCTTGTGTATTTAAGAGAAAAACTTGGATTGGTCGATATATCCTCCCTAATTGAGAGTGAGAGATAGACACATCATTTTTATCTTCTCTCCGTGAATAAATAAGGATTGGACAAGAATCTAACATCCAATACTCTTTGAGGATGAGGTGGGGCATCCAAGATAAGAGTATTCATAGAGGAAATTACTTGAGGATGTGGTATTCCGAGATATAAATTGCCCTAGAAGGACATACCCTGTGAACACCCGGTTAGGGTATGTGTCTTGAGAGATAATGATGGTGGTGTCTATCAGTCATTGGTCTCACTAGCATTGCTCTCTGATCTTGTGGAGAGATAAATCTATTAGTTAGGGCCTTATTATGTAGCAATGTTGGTTGAAATGATGCAAAGATATGGCTTACCAATCTGACTCTTCTTATAAGATATATCTTGTTTGAGAATGTCCATATACCATTTATGAATACCTCCCAAGTTAAGAGGGAGTGTTGAAAAATGTGTAACTAGGTTCAGGCTTTATAAATATGAAATATAATTTTGATTCTTGTATATTGTAAAATGAAAGAAAAATTATTATTGTTATTTTTGAAGCATGGGTTTCATGCTCAAGGTATTTCATTTTAAAGGTGAAGCACCCATTGAGTGCTTCTAGGGTTTGTAAACAAGTCATTGTCATATGAAGAAGACCCCATCAAGCACATTGTAACTTGTAAAAATAACATTTTTTGCATTTAAAAGAGTCAAAATAGCCCCCAAGTCCAAGTTGGCCTCGTGGCTCAGAAGTTGGCCTCAATTAAGGAATTTTGTACACCTTGGAAGCCTATATATAGGAAGGAACTCGACCTCCTATGGAAATCATTCCTCGTCATTATCCAATAAAGGAATAAGATGAAGAAGAAGGCAAGTGAAAAAGGAAGAAGGAAGAAGGACAAGTGTTTGGTTTATTTCTCTCTCTTTTCACACATGTGAAGGAGGGGGGCTAGGGTTTTGCTGCTAGAAAATCAAACTTGAAGAAATTGGAGAAAGAAGGTTGAACGAAGGTCTATTAGGTCATTCCCAAGCCCTAGAAGAAGGAGAAACTCAAGCGAAGGTCAAAGGAAGCATTGGAAGCCCTAAATTTTATCACATGTGTAGAGGCAGTAATAGTTGTAGGGGCCAAAAATGTCAAACTTGCAGTAGAGGCATAATTTCTGTAGTTGGGCATCAAATTTTCATAACTAGAAGAGATTTGATCGAATTTTACTTGGGAAAGGGAAGGACATCATCTAGAAGTTCAGACTTGGTTTTGGAAGGGTATTGGTTTTGGTTTATAGGTCTTGGAATTCGTCATTTGAATAACCTATAAGAATAGAAGAGATTTGTGAGTTTTCCTCTCAAGTGGAGAGGTTTTGGCCTTGGCTTCAGCCTATATCTTGTGTTCCTTGATCTTCTTGTTTTGATAGTTCTTTGATGAAAATAATAACATAATGATAAGATAACAAGTAAGAAAAAGTAAAAAGGAATCACAGGCAATTATCACTTTTAAGAGAAATTATCCTAACTATAGCCCTATAGATTTCTCAACATGCATTAAAATCCCAGTTAACTATTTATTTTATGCATGCAAACTACATTTCCTTCCAATAGATCTATCTCAATATTTTCACTTTCCATGCATGTAAAGTGCTTTTCTTTTCAGAAATCTATTTTCTTTTCAAGGAGGAAATTAACACAACTAATAAAGTCTTTATGCATAAAGATTTTTATTCATTTTCACAATATCTATTATTATTTTTTTTTGCATAAAAAGGCTTAACACAATCAACTAATCTTTTGTGTATGTAAATACACATTTCTTTTTCCAGAAATCTAAGAAAATAGTTACTGTTTGGTTGCACAAAGTACCCATTTAACCTTTTTTAAGTAAAAATGAATTAGATAATTTAATTATTATGCACAAAAAATTCCATAAAAGCTTTCCCATAATTTCAAAACAAATTCTTTAAGAAAATAAATATATTTAACTGATCCACACCAGAACCACAGCTTTTTTTTTCCTTTTCAAGAAACTATTATAATAATTATTATTTATGTGAGAATATTTCTTTCATGCAAACATTTATTTATTTTTGAAATGAAATGCCTAATAGCTATTATTTATGCATGTAAATACATAACAGCTCTATTTTCTTGTATGTAAATCCATAACCTCTTCAAAAGAATACTAACATATTAACTATTTTTTTCATGCACGCCATTACATATTTATTCATTTATTCTTTTAAGAAATGTACATAATAACTAATCATTTTATGAATACGTAAATACATATTCCTTCCAAATAAATGCATATTTATTTTCAATAAAATCTATCGCATTTAAATACTCTTTTCCCTTGTATATTCATGTGGGGCTTTTCCAGAGATCTATCGTAATGCATAGAATACACATTTTTCTTTCTCAATTTTTTTTCTCTTTTAGATATTCATTTTGTGCATTTATATACCAAAAAAAATCATGAATGTTTTGAAAACATTACTGCTTTCTACGCACCAGAAATCCTTGAGATCGTTTCATGAAAACATTAATGGTATCTACAAATTAACACATAACATTATTTGTTGTGCATATGCAATCCATAATTTTTAGAAATCTAGCATGGACTCTTTTCCTTTTTTGTCTTCTTTTCTTCAAGAAATATATTATATATATATATATATATATATATATCGAAAAAATAGCAAATTTAAAACACAATCCTCTTCAAAATAGCTAGCAAAGCAACCATTATCTATGCACATAATAACATATTTTATCTTTTTTAACACAAGGATGAACATATGTAACACATACCTCAAAAAAATATGGCATGCTTGATTAACCCTATGGCCATCCCTAATTTTCATTCTGGCATACACCAACTTCCCTCGAGTGTACCTCCTTGCTAAAAAATGCATTGCTCGTGGCTTGCTCTCACTTAAGCTACACCTATTTATGTATTTCACTGGTTTTTCTTGTATACATTGGACTTGGTTAATTGCATTATACCATAATAGAAGTCGCCATAGTTTTTGCGTCCGAAGGAATTTTCCTTGCAAGGTACGAGCACTAATTCTGCAAAAAAGTATATAAAATGTTTTATCCAAAAACAAATAGAAATCCAACCACTGGGAGGGCACAAGTGCTTCTCTTGGGTCAATGGACTTGCAAATGCAATGTGACCGTCAAGTTCTGAAAAAAATCATTATTATGACACATTTCTTAGCACTTAAAACGTGAGTCGGTCGAGATGTGTTTCACTGTAAAAATGCCAAACAACGTCACTACCTAATCCATTTAGCTCCCACTCTCTTCCCACAAGAGGAAATATGCTTCCATCATATTAACAAATAGAGACTAACGACAAGAACCTCATTGGAACAGTTACACATTGATCGTAATTGTTTCTTGGAACCACTCAAATCCAATTATGTCCAAATATCTATTATTTTTATGTTTAATAAATTCACAATGCAAAAGTTTTTAAATTCTTGATGGAACAATTTACATAAATATATTAAATTTGCACAATTATACTTTGGAAATATATATATTTTTAATGGGGTTTTCATGGTACCGATATTACGAAAGATATAAGTATTTATTTATAAGAAGAGCTTCGGCGTAAATCACATGAAAAAGACCTTTGTCGACGCATTTTGAACCAACTAGTGTAGTTCATCGTCAGCACAAGTTGAAGAAACAGATCTGGCCTAGCATGTTAAATAGACTGAGCAGAGACTCCAACGGCTACAGTCTATTTAACATACTAGGCCAGATCTGTTTCTTCAACTTGTCCTAACGATGAACCACACTAGTTGGTTTGAAACGCGTCGACAAAGGTCTTTTTCATGTGATTTACGCTCTTCTTATAACTATGATGGATAACAGAAGCCTTATTTCTACGATATAAATCTTATCTTCAAATTATTGGATCCTAAAAACCCTTAACCTCATTAAATTTCTCCTCAACTACACTTTCTTTACCTTTAAAGGAACTTATTATGAACAAATTTAAGGTACAACTATGGGTTCATCCTTATCCCCAATGGTTGCAAACACTTTTATGGAACATTTTGAAGATAAAATTTCTTCATTTACCTCTTTGAAGTTGTCTTCTGAATTGTATTAATTAGACTGGTAAAAGAAACGATATTAAAAAAATTGATCCATTTTGTCTTCACAATTTTCCCTACACATCATGACAACATAATAAACTAGCAATTTCTTCAATACTCAAAGAACTAAATAAGGAGTTATATAAATTCTATGCCCATTTATCTATTTGCTTTCATAGTTTTCCATAGTCATCTTACTTCGAGCATAAACAAATGCTACAATGATAGATTTCCATTACAAGGTAAGAAACCATTGAAATAGAAAGATGCTCTTTGTAATCCAAAAAAAAAATTGAGAGGTGTGTAATATTCCCTTTTTCTTAAAATGGTCAAAATGGATAGAATATGCCCATGGTATCTATTGTGTTATTTTCCCATGGTATCTACCCATGGTATTTCCCTAGTTTTTCAAGGGAAACAATAAAATAAGGTCCATCAAGCCTATAAAAATGGATATGAGCTATGCATTTGTGGCATCCTGAGTTTATCTATATTATTGTGTTTTTCTTAAGAACTTGGTGTGGCGAGTTCCAGTTTGATGAATTTCTCTGTTGGATCCATCCAAGGCCCACGATTGAGCTTTAGTGTCTTAGATTAGTCTTTCAATGAACAATCATGCATGCCATTTGTAGGGGCTCTAATGTTATTTGTATGCGCATATATCTTATTTTCAGTTATTAATATAAATAAGATGTTGTATTTTAAGATCACTTGTGTTCTTGTTCTTGTTGAAAGTTTATTTTAATCAAAACACTAAAGTGTGTTAGATCTGTCAAATTTTTTAAATATTTTATTCTCTGGATATGGTAAAAATGGATGGAATTTGTCCATGATATTTTATGTGGTATTTTCCCATGGAATCTTCCCATTGTATTTTCAAAGGAAAAAATAAAATAAGGTCCATCAAACCTATAAAACGGGATATGAGCTAGGCATTGGGGGCATCCTGATTTTATCTATCTTATCATGTTTTTTTTAGAACTTGGCATGACCAGTTCCAGTTTGATCCCAGGGACAAAAACCCTATGGGTGCGATTTGTTTTGTGGATCCATCTAGGGTCCATGATTGAAGCATGCTTCAGTGTCTTGATTTCGCATTTGAAAGCCATCCCTTTTGTGTTCGGTGTTGTCTTGATTATTTTACTAGAACATTTAAATGTTGGATATCTATTGATTAATTTGTTATTAGGGATCTTACAGTGGTATCAGATCTGTGCCTCTTGTTAGTCAGAGGGTTTATGGAGGGAACTTCGATTGGATTTACTCTCACCCTAACCAAAATTTCCATCTTAGGTAGTATTTGATATCACCCTAATTGATCTTTCCATTTTCTTTTTTCCACAGCCAATTAGCATACCAGATCTGTATCAAGGGATTCTTCTATTAAAACAAAAATTATGGGATTTTCAAGTTGATTTTTTTTAGGAACTAGTTTATCTACGGAAACAAGTCGATTGCTTCTCCAAGGACCATTAGACTCCACTACAAAGAATAAGATAGGTGCGCAGGCCACTTGACCAAAATATTGGCCCCTCATTTTCATTACTATGGGTTTCATATTTGTTGATATTAGCATTCATCACTGCATTGATTCGAGGGCTATAAAGCCCCATATGTTGCCAAGCCGAAAATTTAAATTGAAGTCTTATTCCCCATTTCTAAGAGCACGGGACAGAAGCCACCCATTCATCAGCTTTATAGGTTAGGCCATAACGATATTAGGGCTACAGGAGATAAGGTATGGTGTGACAAGCCTGGCTTTGGAGAATCACAACAACACTGCGGAATTGAGGGTCGAGCGACCACCTAACTGGAGTTGTATCAGTTCACCAGTACGGATATATTAGTTGAAGTCAACAAGGAAACATCGTAGAATTGGGGATTGTTGGCCAGGGTGTGGACATATATTGCAGATCAGCTAACGAAGGCGCATCAACCATCTGGGCGTATGTAGGATCACTATCATGGATTAGCTGGAAACAATTTTTGGGGAGCACTAAGCTCGATTGGATGAAAAGATCAGGGTGGAAGCTTTGTGAAGGGTCAGTCATCGAAGGCAAGTGCCGAGAGGAGGTAAACGACAGGGCCCTCATTCAACAGGACTGTCACATCCTAGCCAAGGTTGATATCTCTATTTGGTGAAATCGTATTGGACGTGTCACTGAGCCACTAGATCTAGTGGGGATGATAATTGTATTAACTATTCATTCATTGATTGGCACACTCAAGTAAAGAAGCATTGTGCTATGTCACTGGTTTGGAGTGGGGGGTGTGAAGGTCAAAATCCACCGCCACAACACCATGGGTTCCAGAGAAGGATCGAGTGTCAACATCTCTATTAAATAAAATATCGTTGAGCTATACGCAACAGAGGGAATCAAAGCCATATCTTGAGGTCATGGGCATATGTATGGTCACCTAAACCTTAAAGGGTGAGAGTGATCCCCACAATCAGTCTCAATTGAAATCGAACTAAGAAACCTCTTCAAGTGTTGTATGGAAGTGTTTTTAACAACAACAAAAAATCGGGTTATTTTTATTGTAGCACTGAACGGACCGAGTGTTTGGAAGAAGTAAAGAGAATGATTATGGAATTTTACACTGCTGACTGCATTTTAGTTTTATGGACAACAGAGGAGGACCTTAGATTCACGGAGCGGGATAGAACCATACATTGGAGCGTAGGAGGTTATACCTATTACTAAAACTTATTCGTGGAGTATATGTAATATTTCCTTTTTTATCTAGTCAAAATGGATGGAATCTGTCCATGGTATTTCCCGTGGAATTTTCCAATGGTATCATCCTATTGTATTTGCTTTCAGTTTTCAAAGGGAAAATAATAAAATATGATCTTTAGAGAGTCCATCAAGCTTATAAAAGGGATAGAATCTAAGCATTTGATTTGTTGGGGTTTATTTATCTTGTTATGTTTTTCTTTGAGAACTTGGTGTGGCTAGTGCCAATTTGATCCCATGTACGAAAACCCTGTGGGTGTTATTTTTTCTGGTAGATCGAGGATTGTGCTTTATTGTATTTGTCTTCTCATTTTGATAAGCAATTGAGCATGCCATTGTAGGGGCTTGAAATTTATTGTATGGGCATGTACCTTTCCTTCAGTTATTAATATAATAAAGGCTGCATTTTCAGATCTAGTTGTAATCAGTGTTTTGATTGCAATTACTTTTAACTAGAACACCTAAATGTGCCAAATTAACTGATTAATTTTTTTGGAGATATTATAGTAGTATCAGAGTTGTGCATCCTGACAACCTAAAAGTTCTAGAAAAATGAGATTTATTCTTACCCTAATCTGCAGTTCCATCTGCAGTGGTATTTAATATCACCCTAATTGGTCTCCCATTTTCTATTTTCTGCGACCAGTTGGCAGACTAGATCTATATGTATAGAAGGTTTTCCGTTATTTAAAAAAAAGAAAAGAGAAAAAAATATTAGTGGGTTTTCCACGTCAATCAATTTCTAGATCAAGAGCACTGGTTTCAAATTTATTGAAGGATGAGTTGATTGCCTTGGTTCGTGGAAGCTGTCGCGGTAAATTATGTTGAAGGGCCACGAGGCCATACTGTTTTATGGAGAAAAAGAGTTCTAATGTTTATTTCGCGATTTGGTTGGTGATTTGATCAAGAGCTCAGGAAAGCTTTCCATCTGCGGATTTCAGGTTGTTTGGAAAACAATATATATTTTACAACATCATAAGGAGAGGTAGCGAGTTGAGAAGTTGACTGATCCATTTGACTACATCTAGCTTTTGTTGAGGCCGAGGCCAACAGATCAGATCTGAGCTAAGACCGTAGCCCTCCATGGACCAGAGGTCATCATCTTCACACGAAGAGCGATAGGTTTTTGGGGACAATGGTCGAGTGCGACATTCAAGTCAACCGTTGTGATTTGCATCGACTAGGTCGGGCCGCCAGGAATCATGGACCTTACAGAAACTACAGTCGTGGCTTTAGGGAGTCAAGGTACAACCACGCAGAGCTTCAGGATCGTACAACATTCCGACACTGAGACATAACCGAGCCAACCCTTCCAAGCACGCATTGAAACAACTGCATAGATAAAAATTGTGTGGGAACACTCTGATTATTCTTATTGTAGCAGTGTGGGGCTGATTCATAGTGTGTTGTTCCAAACCAAACCCAAGGATCGTCCCAATAAATCGCAGCAAGTGGGCAGATCTCAGATAAAGCTACTACCGTTAGGAGCTTCATTCAAATTTCTTTTGGACGCAAGGGCTTGTCGAAGCTCTCAGAGCACACGGTAATGGTAAATTATATAAAGGACCAATGTATTAAGTCTTATGATTGGCATGGTTGGTTGCCGTAATCAAATAACGTGGTTCAGCTTTTTTTTCTTTTAATTATTGTAATGAGTAATGTATAGTTTGCATGAAATGATTTTTTTTATATGGAAAGAGTGTATTAAATGGTTCCTTTGAAATTAAGTGAATTAAGCAGAGTGCTAGTTGAAAATAAAATAAAGCGTTCAAAGACAGTGGTCATATTTTGTCTTGGGTATTTTATGGTGGTATGGAGGCTAAAGATTCAATTTTTAGTGTAGATTGATTACTGAGGAAGATGTTATGAACTAAGTTTCTAATTGATCTACTCCTATTATATTTGAGTGGTATCATCACATAGGAGATCTATATCAAGGTTATTTATTTCTACAAGGGTTTATTATCTCTTTTCAAAGCAAGTAAATCAGTTTTATTGAAGAAGCTAAGGAGAGAGAGAATACCAAGCATTTAAATCCCCTGATGCCAAGCCATAATGTCATTGCCTTACTTTTGGAAATGCCTCAAGAATCAACATAGTAGTACATCCATTGGTCCTCTAGGTTGTAATACTTTGATGGATCAAAAATGGAAACGTGCAGAGCAAAAGCAAGAGAATAACAATAGGCCTTTCTCTCACAAGATCCATGTTATCCTTCAATAGTTAAAGGATAGATGTGAGAAGCAAGTATCTCTTTGCACTTTGATTTGAGTCGCAGTGTATAATGTGAGGAGATGCCCTTCTTAAGTTGGAGGAAATAGACACATGTTTGTCTAAGATGAGGTAGCTAGAATGGAAGAAACTTATTTGGGCTCTCAAGCCATCCATGCTTGCATTGATACAATCCAAACTTGGGGAACATCATTGTGAATAGGTTAGGCTCACAGTTGCTTCTTGCCTCAGCAAGATCATAGCTCTAACATCGCCACTACTTCCCTACAACAATGATCCCATGAGGGATATAATGTGGTTGATAGTAGAAGCCCTTTAGGGATTGAATAACGTCATGATTCCCACCTTTCAGAAGCGATGAAGAATTTTAAAACTCATGGTAGAATTCATGTTGAATCTAGAATGTGATGAGTTGATCTTTCAGTTGCTCCAAAATTTTTACACCAGTATTACATGAGCTCATTCAGACCATGTCAAAACAAGCATGCAAAAGATTGTGTCTCTATTATTAGAAGGCAATGATGATGTCTGCAAGATACTAAGACCCAAATTATTGACGATTTGGAGGAAGGAACCACAGGGATCACCAGTTGAGTATGATCTAGTCGAGAAGTTGGTCAGGAAAAACATAAAATTGCTTAGAAGGGTGTTGACTATGAAGGAATTGAGAAGGATTGATGAAGGAAGCAAGAAACAATCTGTAGCAAGAAAGAACTAAGGAGGAGAGGACTATGCTTTATCTACAAGGGACCTTCGGCCCTTAACCATTCATGTCCACGTGATAATGAGACAACAAGGGAAGATCATGGGGATTCATCCACAGTTGGGTTTACTGGCTTTCATAAAAGAACCTATGATGGATCCAAGAAGTCAAGTACCGATGGTAAACAACAACACCATGTTTTTTAGAGAAACTTGTAGGACAAGCCGATGATAATCAGTTAGCTTAACAAAGTACATGGAGAAATGAAGGAGCTAATTCCTCTTGATGATGTGGTATTTGAGTCTATAGATATTTTTGAGAATATCCATAAAGAGTATGTGCAATCAAGTGTAGATAACAATCCACTAGTAAATCCATGTGTGACAACCATAGAGGGTGGAGAACTCATCTCCACATGTGGAGAAGTCCAAGAAGAAAACATTCAAAGAGAATCAAATGGTGAGCGAGTAGTAATAATTCGACAAGATGAGCATGATCATGTAGGGTAGAATGGAAAATATAGTATGCAAAATGTGCCATTTCTGGAGGGTCAGTTAAAGGTTCACATTGAAGTTGTGGTTGTGAGGCATCCAGTGCAGATAGATACAAAGACATTCAACATGGCACTAGAATTTCCAATAGAGGGCTTTCAAGAAAGGATCATGCATTTCAAGATAGATTTTATGATGTTGAAGCAGAGAGTTTGGACAATTCGAGACATTCTCTTACAAGAGAATAAGAAAATTGAGGAGCTCATAGGGATATGTGTCGAATCAACGACCAAGATGTCTAATGTTGAGGAACAACTCAAGTCCCTCACAAGGTAGTAAGAGGAGTACAGTTGGGATTTCCAGAGAAACCCTCTACAAGAGTACATAAATGAGGCTTGCAACACTACCAACCCACCTTTATACACTGGGAAGAGCAGGGTAGAGTTCTCCAAATGCATCATGTTCGGTGACTGAATGGAGCAACATGAGTTGTGCATCAAGCAACATCAACATAGTAGATTTGCAAATGTTCATCCTTCCCAAGGCATGGATTAGCGAGAGATAATGAGTTGGTACTCTATTGATGGGTTGATTCCTAGGAGGATACTCACAGCCAAGGGCATATTACAGCTTGGGCCCTTTGGCACAAGCATCCATGGAGGGAAGAGATGGTACCATAACCCATAGGTCCGAGGACGTAGGTGGTGCTAGGATCCAACAAAATGCATTGGGGTCATGATTGGTCAAAGGATCATTGGGGTTCTAGATATCGAAGAATCTATTTAGGATATGTAGTATGCAGGAATGGAATAACACCCCAGGTTGTATGGGGTCCTGATATCAATGCTTTTGTTGTGGATAGTAATGAATTGCTTGAGGGTAAGAAATCCTTGGGCAAGAGGATTTGTAATATTCCCTTTCTTGATTTGGTCAAAATGGAAGGAATCTATCCATGATATTTACCATGTTATTTTCCCATGGTATCAGCCCCTGGTGTTTGCCTTCAGGTTTTGAGAGAAAATAATAAAATAGGATCTTTAGAGAGTCCATCAAGCTTATAAAAGGGGATAGATTCTAAGCATTTGCTTCGTTCGAGTTTATTTATCTTGTTGTGTTTTTGTTTAGAACTTGGCGTGGCCAGGTCCAATTCGATGCCAGGGACGAAAACCCCATGGGTGTTATTTTGTTTGGTGGATCCATCCAGGGTTCACGATTGTGCTTAATTGCATTTGTCGTCTCATTTTGTATGGGCATGTACCTTTCCTTTAGTTATTAATATAAATAAAGGTTTCATTTTCATATCTCATTGTGTTCTGTATTTTGGTTGTAATTATTTTTAACTAGAACAACTAGATGTGCCAGATTGGTTGATTATTTTGTTGTATGGGACATTACAGTGTCCGCATTGATCCACTAGTGGAGCAGAGTCTCAACATATTTGATTCCTGATTATGCAATTGTATTTCAAGCCTAGAGGTTGGACCACAATTAGAGGTCACAATAAAATGGAATGAGCAACCATTTCATATGCAGATCACCACTATTAGAATATATGCAAGGAAACCAAGTGGGTCGGAGGTTGTTGAAGGAGTTGTTTATATTGCGTGAGCACAAATAGGTTGAAGCAACTGTGTTTGCAGTTTGGTAAGGCCAATGTAAGAGTTAATTCGATATGAATTGTGAGTCGTCACGGTAGTCTATCCACGATTAAAAATCAAGTGAATGACCTGTGCAAAAAAAAATTGTTATTGATTTGTTGCTTAAAGAGATGAATCATTGTTCAATTGTACAGGGATTATTTGGCCATGAATCCATAGTTTCTCGGCTAATCTCAGCTGAGCCTTACGTTTTTATACATATGCATGGATGTTAGCTTCAAGAGTCCTCGAAATCAACCTTTAATGTAAGCTATTGGAATAAATTTTGCTCGACCAAATTTTTCATGTGCAAGAAGATAAAATAGTCTCAGCAAGAGGCCAAATTGTGCAGAATCAGAGTTTGGAGACCAAGTTTGATTGACATGGACATATAGACATGGTTTTAACATAAATATTATGCCTTTTTATTAGGTGGAAATTTTATATGAATAAAAAAAAAAGTAGAGGAAGGGAAAGAAGAAAGGAGGGGAAAATTAGTTATATTTCTTACCTTTCAAGCCCATTGTAGGTTGACATCTCAAAAGGGTGTAAATCAATTTTATTGAAGAAATCCAAGGAGAGAAAAGGAAGACCAAGTGTTGAGATCCATTGATGCCAAGCCATAATGTCATCAAATTACTTTTGCAAATTCTTCAAGAATTAGCATAGTAATACTTAGTTGATTCTCTAGGCTATATTACTTTTGTGCATAAAAAATGGCAGTAATTTACATATCAAAAGCAAGAGCATAACAACAGGCCTTTCTCTTGGAAGGTCCATGTTATCCTTCAGGAGTCAAAGGATTTCTAGAAGGAAGACGTAAAAAGAAAGTATCTCTTTGAGCTTGGATCCAAATTGTAGGGTACAAAGTCAGAAGATGGCTTCTTATGGCTAGACACATTAGGTATGGCTTTGTGCCTGATGGAGCAATCATATTGCAAAGGGTCAAGTTGGGCCTTGAATCCATCTATGTTTTCTTTAATACAACCCAAGTTCTTGGAGAATTCTTATGAAAAGGTTAGACTCACAATCGCCTCTTATCTCAGTAAAACCTTAGCCTTAACAAAACCGCTACTGCCCTATAATGACGACATCATGAGAAGGATTTTTCAGGTAATGGTAGAAGCCCTCCAAAGGTTGGACAATATCAGCCTTCTTTCTGTTTTTCATAGGTGCACAATTTTATAGTGCATGGTGAAATTAAAATTTTGTATACTTATGTTGGATCTAGAGTGTGATGACATAATCCTTTAGATGCTCCAGTAATTTTGCACCAGTATTAGAACATCTCATCCAAATTTTGTCAAAACAGACATGGAAAACATCATGTCGTTGATATTAGGAGAAGATAAGGCCATCTGTAAACAACTGACATCTAAATTGTTGGCCATTTGGAGGAAGGAGCTAATTGTATAACTTGTTGCCTATAAGTTAGCTTAGGGGTTGGTCAAATAGAACATCAAACAACTTAGAAATGAGTTGACCAAGGAGTAACTAACAAGGATTTTATGGAGACAACCAGAATGAACTAAGGAGAAAATGCCTATGCTTTGTATGCAAGGGATCTTGTGCAGTTAACCACTCATGCTCAAATTTCATAACAAAAACATAATAGGAGGAGACTCTTTCCTACTATTGTGTTGAGGATTCCTCTATTATAGTCGAGTCTGTTGATTTTCAGGAGAACACCCATAATGGATCTGTGCAGTTAAGTATAGGTGATGAGCCGTAGTGTGATGTCATTCAGAAAGACATACAAGATAAGTCAATAATAATCTTAGAAGCACATGGATAAAGGGAGGAGGAAACTATTCCTAATATTGTTAATGAGGTAGACTCTTGTACAATTGAGTCCAAAATTTTTCAGGAGGATGCCCATGAACAATATGAGTAGTCAAGGGCATATAGTAGTCCACCAATGCATCCATGTTTGACAACCAAAGGGGATAAACAACAAATTATCTCCACAGGTGGGCAAGGCCAAGGAGAAAACATACAGGGAGACTTGAGTGAGGATCCAATAGTGATAATCCAGTATGGTGAACATGAACCTTAGGGGGGGCATGAAAAAAATAGTGAGACAGAAGAGCCATTAAAAGCCTCAAGCTGGAGAAGTGATAGTTGGGCGTTTGGTGCAGACAGATACAAAGACATTCATCAGGGAACCAAAATTTCCAGGAGAGGATTGTGGGGAAAAAATTAAGCATTTTAAGACTGATCTAAGGATGTTGAACCAGAGGATTTAGATAGTCTGAGGCATTTTCTTACAAGAGAACGAGAAAATTGTTGAACTCACAAGAGCATGTTCTATGTCAGCATTCAATTTGTCTATTGTTGAAAAATGACTCAAGTCCCTCACATGGAAGAAGGAGGAGTACATATGGGAGTTCCAGAGAAGCCCTCTATGCAAGTACATAGATAGGGCTTGCAGCACTACCAACCCACCATTATACATTACATAAGGAAGGGCAGATTTCTCCAAATGGATCATGTTGGGTGACCAAGTGAAGCAGCATGAGTTGAGCATCAGGCAACATCAACATAGTCGACTTATTCCATGTGCAGGAATTCATGCATTAGACCCTTCCCACGGGATAGATTAGCAAGAGATTATGAGTTGGAACTCTATTGATGAGATGATTCCAAGGATGATACTCTTAGCCAAGGGCATATTGCAACTTGGGACCTTAGGCACAAACAATGATGGAGGGCCAAGATAGTATCATCACGCATAGGTGCTAGGACTTAGGTGGCATTGGGATCCAATTTTATCTATTGAGGGCAAGATTGGCCGGAGGATTGTTTGGGATCTAGGTATCGAATGATCCATTCATGATCATTTAGCATGGAGGCACGGGATAGTACACTAGTTTGTATGGGATCCTGGGATTAATGTGTGTATGCTTCTATTGTGGATAGAAGTGGATTGCTTGAAGGCAAGCAATCTTTGTGCGGGAAGATTTGTAATATTCTCTTTTCTCGATATGGTCAAAATTGACGAAATTTGCCCATGGTATTCACCATGGTCTTTGTCCATGGTATCTGCCCATGGTGTTTACCGTGGTATTTTCCCATGGTATTTACCTTCATTTTTCTAGGGAAACAATAAAGCAAGGTCCATCAAGCCTATAAAAGGGGATATGAGCTAGGCATTTGGGGCATACTGAGTTTATCTATCTTATTGTATTTATCTTGAGAACTTGATGTAGCCAGTTCTAGTTTGATCCCAAGGACAAAAACCTATGGGTGTGATTTGTTTGGTGGATCCATCCAAGGTCCATGATTGTACTTCACTGTCTTGATTTCTCATTTGATGGGCAGCCTTGCATGCCATTGACAATGGTTTCTATGTTATAAATCTAACATGTATTATTCGCAATAATTAATTAAATAAGTGGAATTTTTTTACACCCCTTCAATGTTGTTGAAAATATTTTATTAAAATTCTTAAATATCCTAGATGCATTGATTAATTTGTTCTCCTAGATTGTAAAATATGATAGAGACGTGTAATTTGGTCCATATTCAACAAATGTCTAATAAAAATAAAATAAAATAAAAACTTTACTATATACCAATTAATTTAGTCCCAAAGAACATAAAAATAATTATATAAATAAAAGATAAAACATAAAAGTTTGATCGATCGTGTATTAATCAATCCGTGCGTTTGTTGGATTAAATGGGTTTGTCGTCTCAAGTTTTCTGTACTCTTACGCTCTCTCCTGGCTGTCTCCAAACGGGTGTAAGTCTAAATGTAATTATCAACCGAGGTCAGGGAAGATTAATGTATGTTAAATAAAAAACCGAACTTAATTGAAGCAATCGTGCGTTTTATTAGTTGGTATCTTTACACAAGTTTAATGTCCTGTAAAATCCGTAATATCTGCATGCCAAACCATAAATCCCTGATAAAAATGGCTAGATGCACACAATCACAGAAATACAATTATAAATTATGCACAAATGGTGTATGTGCAATCACACTCACACACAGATTACATTGAGATCACTCTATTAAATAGAGTTGTTGAGATCCAACTTATTCCTAAT
Organism: Pinus taeda; assembly: GCA_000404065.3. Lineage (NCBI taxonomy): Eukaryota > Viridiplantae > Streptophyta > Pinopsida > Pinales > Pinaceae > Pinus > Pinus taeda. The sequence continues at coordinate 57,687 of APFE030381243.1, read as the reverse complement.
TTAGAGAGAGAGGTTGAGGGAATTTCTCAACCATCACAGACCAACTCCTCAAATATGGAATGTGAGCATTAACTCCAACATCCCCCCTTAATGATTACATTACATCAAAATAACAAAATAATCAAGCTTGTCAGTAGATGCTCCATCAAGTTGCCTTGTAACCCTCGGAAAGGTGTAGTTGGCAAGTTGGATTCCCGAGTTCCTTTCTCAACTCCCGAATCAAGGATCTCCCGAAGTCAATTACTAGACAACATCCCAATCTGTCGCATAACCTCATTAGGAAACCACTTCCACGTCTACCACTAATGAGGGATCCTTCCCTAGATCCGCAACTGCCATACTATCTAGACAACCATCCATATTGAGCCATACTGCTACTTGATCTCTAAGTACTGGCATCAGACACATAGTTGAACTGCTAGTTATTTTAAAAAAGTCTAATAGATTCACTCTCTTCATTGGATTCATCATCGGAATTCAATTGGTATTCAACTGTGGTTATATTTGCTGATTCTTTCCCTTTTAACACATCACTAGCACGACTTCTGCAATTCCACGCTGTATGCCCAATTTTCTTGCAATAGTGGCATCCGATGCCACCTTTGTTTGCATTTTTCTTTGTCATCCTTGACTTTTTCCACAAGGCATTCTCTACATGAGAGTTCTCTTCAACATCCTCTGGTTTCAGTCGCTTTTCCTCCCCCAAAAGTGCTGCAATTGTCTCTTGCAATGTTTGTGTAGATATTTGACTCAAAGTGGAAACAACATTACTATAACTTGAAGGAAGACTATTTAATAATACAGCTTTAGCATCTTCATCCTCTACCTTTGTCCCAACTTCCCCTAATTGTCTTAAAAGAGACATTAGATTATTTATATGACTGGACATAGATGTCTCCTCATTCATTTTTAGACTAAATAATTACAGCTTTAGGGAAAATTTTGCATTAGTAGATTTTACACCAAACAATTGAACCAAATGTTCCCATATTTCCTGTGATGTTTTAGTAAGATCTAGATGATGTAATTGTGAATCAGAAAGAGCAAGTCCAATAATAGACTTAGCTTTATCATCTCTATTTTTCCATTCAAATAACTCTTTGGCATCTGTAGGTGCTGCTTCTGAACCATTCACTATTCCCCACAAATTTTTATTCATTAATTGCAGTTGTATTTTTACTTTCCATGAGGGAAAATTCAAACCACTAAATTTATCTAACACCATAAACTCCATGATAAAAGATAATACCTTTTCTAGTTCAGATGTTGGAAGCCAAACCAACGCAGCTCCGAAGATTGTTGCTGATGGTTGATGAGATCACTGAAGAGATTGGATATGACGGAATCAGCGTTGCAGGCCGAAATATTAACAACAGTGGAGCGTTCTCAGAACACTGGGTAATCCAATAGAGTTCAGAGTAATGTCACTTATTGACAACCAGAATTACGGTGACATGACGATAATACATTACAAATAAGCTGCAACATCTAGCAAAATAAACAGCTGCAAAAACCAAAAATTAAATTCATTCGCATCCACTGGTTTTCTTTGTATTTTAGGTGGCTGTGGTGAAACAGGTATATGAAGCCCCTAATAAAATTTCAGCAGCAATATCCTTTACATCTCCATGGCACGTAGAAAGAGCAACTTCAAACCACGCTCACTGTCATCACATTGAATCGAGCTCACAACTGCATCGTTTTGAATTCCACCATGACCAACAATAGTCCGGTCTACGACTTAGATCTGTAAGTGATGACACATGGAGCAACGAATTTGGATGACAAGCTACTAAACTAACAGGTGAAGAAGGATTTTCAGTCAGATGAAATGTACAACTCAAGTGCCTCTGCACTCCATACTACCCGATAGCTCAGGTCATGTATTCGATTTTAATATAATTGTGGATTAAATGCTATGACATGGACCTTGAACCCCGATCGGTATTGGCTCCTTACCATTGCACGACATATGCAACAATACAACTCAAACACATGCAGTAATGGCTTCAACTCCTTGCACAGTTTGAGCCCACACGCATCGCTCCTCACAACTTTGCTCGGTATTCAGCTCCACGATGTACCTCCTCACAAGACAGGTTTGGATCTTAGCAGCTCTGAGACCATGATAAAAACAGCTAGATGCACACAATCACAGAAATACAATTATAAATTATGCACAAATGGTGTATGTGCAATCACACTCACACACAGATTACATTGAGATCACTCTATTAAATAGAGTTGTTGAGATCCAACTTATTCCTAATTTAGAGAGAGAGGTTGAGGGAATTTCTCAACCATCACAAACCAACTCCTCAAATATGGAATGTGAGCATTAACTCCAACAATCCCTGCAAGCTATTATGATTTTATTTTAAGCAATCTGAAATGATTCAAGTCTAGGGGTACATTATTGAGTTTTAACGAAAGAATTTACTGTGTAAAATAAATCCCCGGAAATGGATAAAATTATGTTTTTTTATGATCTAGAGACATTATAACGATTGCATGCCTAGCATATCGTTTTCAGACCATCTAAAATATTTAAGGTAAGGAATTCCTTCATGAAGAAAACTCTGAATCCCTCTAAAATTACATGAAATAATGCAAAAAATTCACTTATTCAAGTAAGTAGTGCAAGTTTAAATATTGGAACTTTAATGGATTGGAAACATCCAGTGAATTCCAAATGGAGTGATGGTGAGTATAAATGCAGGGCTAGAATCCATTCAAGACATGATCATCGCTACATGTCCCTCGTGCATTGACGGTCTCTGACACTACTACAGCAAGGGCATTTTTAACACATTTTTTTAAGACAAAAGAAATCTGTTATCTTAAAAAATCACTTTTTATTTTAGTTATTTTACATTAAAATTTAATATCAATTGAATTGTGTTAAATATAAACTTTAAGACAAAAATAAGTTGAGACAAAAATATTTTAAGACAAAGCTTTATATTTAAAACAAAAATATTTTAAGGCAAAAGCAGTTTGAGACAAAAATATTTTAAGACAAAACTTTATATTCTAGACAAAAATAATTTAAGACGAAAATATTTTGAAACAAAACTTTATATTTAAGACAAAAGTAGTTTGAGACAAAAATTTAAAGACAAAACTTTATATTTAAGACAAAGCTTTATATTTAAGACAAGAGTAGTTTGAGACAAAATTATTTTAATACAAAACTCTATATTTAATATAATGACCACTTTAGATCAAACCGATTTAATACAATTAACTATTAAGACACAAACATATCAATTTAAGATGATACTATCTGATTACAATTGCAAAAGTGACTAGTGCGCCCTAAGTCTGTCAGCTTGAAGACAGCTATTGTCTTGCACCTATACCGAGGTTGTTATTTTATTTACCATTCACGTTATCTTATATAAAGACACCAATTTGTTGGGCTCTTTGTTTTGTGGAGGTAGTCGACCAAGAAGAATGTGAAAAGTTTTACTGACAAGATTTCTCAAACATCAATTCCTCTTTTGCCCCTTTCATATATGATGATACAATTAGAGACAACTTGTCTATTGTTTCATTCAGCACTACTACACGGAGGTGGACTTTAAGACAATTTTTTAAGAGAAAATAAATATTCTGTCTTCAAAATTTCAATATGAGGCGATAGTTAAAAAAGGTAAAGATAAAGGATTAGGGGTCTATCTGCTAGCATTCACTGAGTGGTTGGTTTACCATGGTTGTGAAGTGATATTCAACAAAGGAAAAACATTCCTAAGACACAGCCACGGGGCAAGTGAAGCAGATCGGGGTTCATGTGAAGAACTTGTATAAGCTAGATGTGGAAGATTGTGCTACATTAAGCACTAAGGCAGAGAAAGTGAAGGTCGTGATGTTAATAAACTTTGGCACAAAATACTTGGTCATTTGTATCATGGTACCTTGAATATTATAGAACAAATAACCACACGCCTCTCTAAAGGAGCACTTAAGCAATTGAATATATGCAAAGGATGTAGATTGCAAAAGTACATAAAATCCACATTCCATGATCAAGAGAACAAAGCACATGCAGTCCTAAAAAGGATCCACTATGATTTTTATGGGCGTTTCTCGACAACCGACACTGTCAGACACAAATATTTTGTCACTTTTATTGATGACTTCTCATGGAAGTGTTGGATCTTTTTCACATGGAATAAAGATGAGACATTCTCTGAGTTCGTAGAAGTCAAGACACTAGTTGAAAAAGAAGCTAGCAAGAAGGTGAAGACTCTGTTGTAGAGGTTGCAACACCTTCCAAAATTTTGCCCTGCACTTAAATTTTAGAGCCTACTATGGATATTGTGATCGATCGTTCCTAAGTCACTTATTAGTAATTTGATGATCTCAAGCTCCCTTTTTCGATATTAAGAGTTGTTCATGCTTTTATCTTTACATAAAACGTGTCATCTTTGGGCATGGGGGTAATCTCTTGTCATGCAAAGGGAGGTTTGTTTTGCTTCAAGGGGAAATATTTATGAGAATGGGTTGTCCTCACCACATAGACATGTTTAACACTCATTTCACACACTCTTACACAAGTGTTTCCTTTATCCTCCCAAAGTCTATAATCGGAGCCGCACTTGCCGTAAGCTGCCACAAAGGTTGTTGCATTAAGTGAAGTATGTGTTATATGTTCTTGATGGTCTATGTTGTACCGATAAGTTTTCAATTTTGTGATCGTAGTGAAGTTTTATCACTATTCACATAAGTTCCACTGGTCCCACACTTAGCTAAATTTCGGAGTTTCCTTAGCAACCTAGCCTCATCCAAATTTCCTAAACTACGCACTTCACATATGTAATCCTCAAGATTTTCCATTTTTTATTCAAACCGTGCAATGCAAAGAAATCCCAACCTCCCTTACCATTAAAAAATGCACAGTGGTTTCCCCCAGTGTCCTTCCCTTAGCCAGAACCCACTATCTCCAAAAACTGTGTAGTTTTGTCCCTTGACTACCCAGTCTATCTTGCATCCTGAAATTACATAGATGTGTCCTCCCAGGGCCTCGCCCCATAGTAGTGCCTTATATCCTAAAACTTTGTAAATGTGTCCGCCAATGACCTCATCCCACAATAGTCACTGCCCATTGAAACTACACAATTATGTCTCTCACTGGCCATGAAGAAAGATGACATGATAGATGACTCTCAAGGAGCTGAGGAGAAAAATAAGTAGACCAAGAAACCCAAAGTATGATAGAATATTAGGACTACATGAAGACTCCATCTGATGCATAACCCTTTGGAGGCTAGGTATGGAAAACAAAGCACATCTTTTGAAATACACCTTTTAATGTAGCTTAAAAGTTTTCTTATCATTATCGTATTATTCTGTATTCAATGACATTAATGGTTGCAAGAACTAAAAGTCATTCCATGTGTTTGATATACATGCCTTGCTCCCTTTCACTTGTTTATTACATAGCTTAGAAGATGAAGAGTATTACCACTTGTTTATTTAAGCTATGGAGGTTGTGACCAACATGATCTTATGACTAACCAGGCACGATGCAAGGAATCCTAAGTGAGATGAAAGATTTTTGATGATATGTATGTAGTCAGTACGCTCCTCTATATTATTCCTTTTCATTAATCCTTTCTTTGTATCTTGCATGTACCCTCACCACTTCTCAAATTTGGCTACCTGCTGCCAATAGTCTCTTAGCTCTTTCCTGACAAAGCAGATGAAGGAATTTCCTTCAACCTGATTTCTCCAAGGCTCTTAATAGAAATTATAGAGCTAAGAGAAGGAGATGTGGAATCTCACTATCAAACTCTTGAAAATACTTTGCATGTTTGAATATATCCAAACAATTAAGCTACCACTCAACAACATTGTCAATCTTGGAAGACTCAAGAAAGATCAAATCTCTAGATATTATAAACTTCTTATTCACTTCATTATAGAGATGGTATGCTTTCGAGGTATGAGTACCCAAAGAAGATACATTTTTGACTCCTTGCACTGTGTTTTTTTATCTGTTCCTTAGGTATGAAGGCATAATATGAGGAACCAAAAACCCTGAGATGCCTCACCGAAGGAATGTGGCCATACCACATTTCATAGGGAGTCTTGTTTCTAATAGCAAGATTTGGACACCTATTATTTATATGCACAACACATAGAACCACATTAGCCCAAAACCTTATGAACTTAACATGTGAACTATGCCAAGTTCATAGTGAAAGTAATACATTCCAATGAACTATGTGTTGAAAAATGCAACAAGAAATTCTCAATTTTCCTTTTCCTTGATTAAATCGAAAAAATTCGAATTTCCACACCAACAGACAACTTGGATGATGTTAACATGTGTGACATGGCTTGTGTCACCTAGTTTACTCAATAAATTTGAGTTGGAGGAGATAGAATTCAGTTCTGCATATGTGATTGCTAATTTGTAGCAATAAAGGTCAATTATCTCAAGTTGTTTTCAGTTAAACTAGTTCTAGCTTTTGGAGGAACTAGTGGAAGGTCATTTAAGCAGTGGGACTTCAGTCAAACTCGGTGATCATTTAGTTAACTGATCAATCAACCCAAAATAGTTGGGGCATGAAGAGAAGTCAAGTTCCCTAAGATTGGTGGAGATTCGAAGGTAGTTTTAATTTCTTGTAGCTCACACAGTTGTAAGAACTTGCTATAACCATAGTGGAGGAGGTAGCTTGAGTAGGAGCTTCTTGTGAAATTGGAGAGGGAATGATTGTTGGTAGCATTAATATCCTACCAGCAATTTGTTTTGCACCAAAGTTCAATGTTTTGGGCATGGTTTTTGACGATGGATAATTTTTTTATGCTTTTTGGTCATGCATGTCCTCACTAAGTATCTTGGGAGGTCTGTAATAGTTCCTTGCATGCACATCCTCACTAAATATGTTTTGGGATTTTTGTACTAGGTCCTTGCAAATTTCTGTTTGCCAAGGCTTAACTACTTATGATCTTAGGTGCTCACAACAATTCGACAATTTATGGCACTTTCCAAATCACCATTCCTGAAAGGATCCAACAAAACGACTTCAGAGGAAGATGAGAAGGGAAAACTCTTATTGGAACTAGCCTAGAACTAGTGGAATTGGTTGGTCCCAATGGTTTTAGATTTGTACTAGTCTAGTTTGGTGGTTGATATTGGCTAAGGTTGGTCTTGTATTGAACTGACCTTAAAACAACAAAGTCACTAGTTCTCTAATAAACTGACCAATTCTGAAGAATGTAGTGCAACATAGCTAATGACCACCAAATAATATTTTTTTAATAAAAAATACTTAAAAGGAAAAAAAATTATTAACTCGAGGTCCCTACAAAACCTAACCCTAGTAATTAATGGTAATATTTAATTTTTAAAGTTAAAGTAAAAATTGACATTCTCCTTATCTTTCCTTTTTGAAAAGGAAAGATAAGGATACTGTCAACTTTTACTTAAATTTTTAATATTAACATTAATTGTTTCGAGTTGTTTCAGAGTGGTTCCAACTTCATTCAATTTTGAGAAAGTCAAATTTTAGATTCCATTCACAACTTAGTGGTGATTGTTTGAATCGCTTCTTTATAATGAGTCCTAGACTTTGACTTCCAATTTTTCAGGTGCAGTTATTGCATAATCATATTCCTCGTGAGACTTTGCAGTAGAAGTTGATCTTTAATCCATCGCAAGCACTTGACCTGGATTAGGGAACCATCAGCTACCCCTCCCAAGTTGCTCCTCAACATTGAAATTTTCTTTTTTCAGTAGACATTCATTTTATCCATTAAATCATTTATTCCACTATGACAGTCCAACAACACCCTTGCTAGCATATGCTTGACAATCCATCTCATCTTTACTGCTACCTTATAAACACTCTTAAATCTTGTGTCTCCAATCTAAAAGAGGAAGAACCAGAAAGGGCCTTCTTGGCCCTCTTCACAACCCACAATATATTTAGCTTCTCTCTTGTGCTTACACTCCAGTCTTCTCATAGCTTCTGAATGGTGAATCTTAAACATAGTCTCATGATGTCCATTTAGGGAAGCATAATTCACCCTTTCTTTGAATAAAATTACCCCCTAGCATCCCCTTTACCTTTACATGCAGGCATATATTTTCCTTCTGGATGACTATTAAGCTTCCCATCTCTATTTCGCCTCCCTCTCCTACCCTCATGAACCTGATAAGCTGAATTTAACCAATCTCAATGTATCTGAGATAAACAATCCATCCAACTGGGTAGATTGAGTTGAGACCCTTTTAGAAACTAAATCCATCCCTCCACAATGATATATCCCTCCTGAAAAACATCATCATTGTAGAATTGAGGCTTCTGTGATCCATTAATTTTATAAGAAGAGCTTCGGCATAAAATCACATGAAAAAGATCATTGTCGACGCGTTTCGAACCAACTAGTGTGGTTCATCGTCAGGACAAGTTGAAGAAACAAATCTAGTCTAGCATGTTAAATAGACTGTGCAGAGACTCCAACGGCTACCCAACGGCTAATTAACGGCTATTTTGAACCTTAAGTCAAGGTCAAAATTATATTAACACATTAAATATTAATATTTTTATTTTAATAATCCTATTAATAATATATTACTCTAAAATAAGTAAACTTAGGTACCAATGGTACATGAGAGAATGATTGAAATTCTGAATGTTACTAAAATTAAATAAATAAATTAAACTAAATGATTTATTTGATCATATTCAATCTTAGTCAAATTAATAAGGTAATCGGTTGTTAGGATAGACGTAAATGAGTATTAATTAAATAAATATATAATTCAATGGTGAGTTCCAAAGTTGCTCATTTGTTAATTTATTTATTAATAAGCATATAAATTATGTATACTAGCTTGTTAAGGTCAATGAAGTGTTAATAATCATGAAGGTTGTTTTAAAAATTCAGGTAATTTATATTTAATTAATTAATTAAAATAATATACCTGCCAATAACATTTATTGGATTGTTTATTACCTAATTTTAATTAGTTTATTATGATAATATATATGTATCTATATATATATAATAATATATTATTTTATCAGAATATAATGTAAAATAGTATTATTACTGATAATATATACTGTATCTATATATATATATATATATATATATATATTATTTTATCAGAATATAATGTAAAATAGTTTAAAGATAGGAGAGATATCTATATTTAAATAAATAAATAAATACTTAGTAATAATGATAAAGATAGAACTATGAAAGAAAATAAAATTAGAACCAAGAATAAATGGTAACCAATTTTGTATTAATAATGACCTAATGAATGCATTAAATAATTAGATAATGTAAAAATCATACAACTACATTAAATCAAATAATTGGAATTAAAATTATATAAATGATGCATATATCTAACATTAAGACACATGATAATCTTAATGATAAAACTCTTAATAGAATCGGGGGAGAATGTATAGCCGCTCGATATCTATATCTATAAATAATATTATATCCAACAGGGGATTCTACCAAACACCGGAAGAAAACAACCAGGAAGGGCGACAAAGAGACACACGAGGCGAAGAACACGAGAAGAAATTAAAGGAAACCTAAGAAGACAGGGTGGGGATCCAACACCTACTTACCTTCCAGCCATCATCTCTGTTGAGATTGTCAGGCCTCTTTTCAATTTCTAAAGCTTCCCTTAACTGACGATGATGGAAATGAGATACCTTAGCAATAACCTTGGCATCCTCCATACAGACATGATGTCTGGTCTTGTCCACATGCTCTGCTAAGGCTGAAGATTTGGTCCTTCCATGCCTCAGGTCAGCTGTATGCTCGCATATTTTTTGCCTTATGGAGCGCCCTGTTTCTCCTATATAGGGCGTCCCACAGGAGCAAGGAATCAGATACACACCCTTCATGTCCATAGGGTTGACCGGATCTTTCACTGACCGAAGGGAATTACGAATGGTTTTGAGGGGCCTGAAGGTTGAGGGAATATCAAACCTTCTGAGGATTCGAGCAATCTTGTCTGTGGTCCCTTGGATATAGGGAATATGGACACCTAGCTGTCGTTCCTTAGGTTCCTTCTTCTTAAGCGCATTCCTATAGGCTGTAAGGAAAGCTTTCCGACCTAGGTGCCTACTATATCCGTTTTCCACAAAGACATCCAGGAGGTGGGATCTCTCTCTATCCAGGCTCTCCTTATCCGAAATCCTCAGGGCACGAGTGGCCAGGGTGTTAAGAACCCCCATCTTCTGAGCAGGGAAAAGGTGGGAATCAGCGTGAAGATACTGCTCCGTGTGCGTTTTCTTGCGGTACACAGAGTGGGAGAGGGAGCTGTCCTCCTTCCTAGAGATAAGAATATCCAGAAAAGGGAGGCTGCCATTGACCTCTTTTTCCATGGTGAACTTTATAGCTGAGGACTGGCCATTGAGGTGATTGAAGAAATGGTTCAGCTCCTCATGGCCATGGGACCAGATGACATTAGTGTCATCTACATACCTTTTCCAAAGTTTCGGAGGGAGACGCGCTGAGGCTAGAGCTTTGGCCTCGAAATCCTCCATAAAAAGATTAGCAACAATCGGGGAGAGGGGGGAACCCATGGCAACACCGCAAGTCTGCTCATAGAACTCACCTTCGAAACAGAAGAAAGTGGAAGTGAGACAAACCTCTACCAGATGAGCGGTATCTGGATCAGCTAGGCGATAGATCACTTCCAAGGCCTCTTTTTCATGTGATTTTATGCCGAAGCTCTTCTTATAAAACATCATCATGTTGTGTTCAAGATCTATCATTCCCATGATCACTATAAATTTCTAAGTCCTTCACTTACATATTTGGTAACATCATCATGCAGATCACTTATACTTTTTTGTGTTGTTTCTCGTGTTATGATTTCCTTTAATGGAAATATCTCCCTAGTAGGCACGAGTAACCAAATTCAAGTTCTTATTGAACTCTTGCATTAACATACTTAATTTTCATTTGGACCTATTTTGTTTCAAATTCTTGTGTGGTTGGTTTACTAGTTGACTACTAGCATTCACCAAGTGGTTATTGATGATCATTGTTAGTCTAGAGTGAACATTGGACTTTGCCTTGAAAACCAAGCCCCAAGAATAAGCAATTATCATGGAACATTTCAGAGCCCATACTAGTGGAAGGCCAATGATGCAGTGGGACTTTAGTCAAACTCAGTGATCATCCAGTTAATTAATCAATCAACCCGAAATATCTTGTGCATGCAGAATTCGAGTTACCCAACTATAGTGGAGATTCCAAGGCAATGTAACATAAACTGTAGACTAGCCTTGAGTGTACAGGTGTTGCATGTAGTCACATGATCAACCTTGGGAATTTCACAATCCATTTTGTAAAAATTCCTAAATAACAGGGGCCTAATTTCTCAAGGAATTACGCAAGGAAATATGGGCTTAAACAGAGGTAGAAATTTACTAATTCTGGGTTATAGATTCTCAGTGAGATGAGAGATATGTTATTCACTTCCAGGTTATGCTTAGTTGAGCAAATAAATTGCAATACATTTCTATTAATGCAAGTAGAGATTGGGTTTTTTAGCATATTTCTTTCCCTAGGAAAAATTATGTGTGCATGTGTGTTATTTCTTATTGCATGTATGAAATTTTTGTTCTAATTTGTGAATTAACTTCGATAGAGCAATAGAGTAGGTTTGTGTCTTGTGATTTTAATTAAAACTTCATAAGTAGTTGCAACTCTACACTATAATTTCTAAAAGAATGGTGAAGGAAAATTATAGAATATTTGTTAGTAGACATTATCCCTACTTCAAAGTATCTATGACAACTTTTGTGAGAAGAAGATGTTGAGGATAAAATATTGAATTGTGGAGGAATTATCACAAAATTCACAAGGGTAGTAATTTTGGTTGCAGGTGTGGAGGTAGATGGATTAAATGTAATTGTGTAGGTAGACAAGTCACAATTACTCCTTTGATATTTGTCGATGATGTGTTACTATTTGGTAGATTGACCTCTTTTAATCCGTATCTACACTCCTTATGAATAATAATAAATCTCATAATTTCTTCTTACCGAGATGATGCATTGGTACTGAATATTTATCATATTTTTGGTGTTATCTCCACTGCATTGGATGTAGATTTTGAAAATCTTAGATTTATGCTCCATCCTAATTGTTATGGAATTAAGGATTGGAGTTGACTTATAGAGAAAATCCACTGTAAACTTTTATCATGGGCATAGACGTGGCTCTCCCCAAGAGGCAAGTTGACTCTAGTTCGAGTAGCCCTTCAGAGAATCTCTGTATATTGGCTTCATATTTTCACTCTGCTTAAGAATATCAATAAATGTATATTTTTGGCTTCATCTTGGCATGAGACGATGTGTCATAAAGGACAGAGTGTGCCTGGTTGTTGTTTACTATGTATGGAGGCGATGGATCGCCAGACTCATCTATTTCTTTGATTCTCCTTAGAAAAATCATTTTGGAATGGTGTATTTAATATGTTGCATTTACAAGTAGATTATAACTACTCTTTTGTGGTTGATTGTATTCGAGACTGGATTATTGAATATAAAACATTTGGACCAGTTCCAATATACATTGGGGTTTCGACACAAAAAATGCATTTTTGTCATGAGCTCCTTTGTTGTGATACATCCACCTCCATCCTTGTCAAAAAAGCTAAAAGCCTCCCTGAACTTAGACATAACCTCCATCCCATATTTCTTTAGTAGATAAATTCCTTCTATCATTTTTTGACCATGCCAATCTACCCTCCATCCCATATTCTCTCATGAGCCCTGTGTAAACCACCATTTCATTCAAGGATGGGGATTTTGATGTGTACTCTAACCATGTTTGTAAGATACTTTCCCCCTTTTCTTGCTTATTCATTCATTGCCAAACACTATACCACTAGTTCTAAGAATCTTGTGGATACTATCACCACAATAAATGTATATTTTATTTTAGACGAGACAAGAATTGTATATTTCCCTTTGGGACACTTCAAAAATATTTTGATGCACCTTTGTGACCTTTCTGACTTTATGACCTTAATTCCCATTCGATGTTCATCCATGTGGACGCACTTTATGATGTTCTACGACAACCTAATGTCCTTGTCAACTTCCTTTCATCTTCCTTGTCATGTTTTCAGGACTTGTGTATCCAACAAGAAATTAGAGAGATGAATGCCATCAAGGTAGAAAATCAAGGGGGTTTCAAGTCATTTATTTAGGGTTCCCACTAGCATAATCCCTAAATTGGTGTCTACTGCTATTTCAATTAATTATTAAATGATCATGGTGGGCCATAATTCCAAGTTAAATATTATAACTCTTCATAGGATATTATTGGAGATACTTGAGGAGACATATTTTTGGCTAAAGGGTTAAGGGGGTATTTTGACTTCAATATCGAACCATCAACCATATCCTCAACATATCTAACCAACAATCAAGAAGACAACTGAGGTGAAGCATGGGAATCCTCTCTCACCCACGTTGTTCAGGATATATATCAATCTATGAATGCCCCTACACTCCACCAACTGTGCATCAATAAAATTTTGGGTTTCCCCACTGTCCTCCAAGATGGATACATGTTGTCCCTGCATTGTGCCTTTGATTGCCAAAATTGCAAAATTGGGATTTTCCATGTCAAAATTTTAATTCAAGATTGACCATGCATTGGAAGGCCATTAACACAATATTAAGACATAAAATATGAATAGTTGACACAATACCAAATATAATACATACATTGAGTTTTATCTCACAAGGTATCTAGATTCTAATTGAGCAAGTTCACATGAAGAGAGAAAGGCAATGTCATGACACATTGTTCAATTTGTAATTAAGAGCATTATATTGGATAAGGGAGAAGTAACATTTATTTTCTTTCTCATATAGAAAGGAAAAATTAGGAAGCAATGTCAAATGCCTTTCATGAAGAAATTTGTTGTAAAGGGTGTTAGAAAGCTGGCATTGTAGGCAAGACCCTCACACCATAATAGATTGTGTTAACCAAAGCATGTTAACCATGTCGAGTGATCTCAAATTTCATGAGTAAGTTCAATGAGTAACCATAAATGAGGGTTGTCAGAGTGGCTAATCATAGTTTATCATGGATGATTGTCATCGTACATAAATATTATAGACATATTTGGGCACATCAACCCCAAACTTCTATGTCGATAAACTAGGGCTCATAAACCCCTAAAAGAGTTGTTTCATACCCTAAAGGAACATAGTCATCTGAATACATCATTCCCCAAAAGTTCAACCTGAGAAAACATCTAGAAATGGGCTAAATTAAACCATACTGACTGCTCCACTCGCAGGGTACAATGCATACTTAGTAGTACACTGCCAGGGTATGATGCATACTGATTAAGCCTTCTATAGGGTGTGATGGGTGAGGATGGACAAATTTCAAAGACAGTTTGCTAGGTGGTTGCTGATGGAATCTTCTAGAAACTTCTCATGTGCCACTTGCCTCTCTGAATTTTCCCAAGGATGAATAAGGGATCTAAGAAATCTCCAAGTGGAACCAATTGTAACAAGTGGAATGACACTAATCAAACCTCATGGATGACGCACACCCTTGCAGACATCTTTAAATGGATATCCAATTCAAGAGATCCAGAGGTTGGAATATTGTGAATTGCAAAGAAGTGTTGATAGTTTGTAATTGAGGAAGGAGCATTGTATTGTTGGTGTGATCTTGCTATTTCATGAGGTGAAGAAGGATTGAAGCTGGGAGAATGATGCTGGATCAGACAACAGGGTTGTAATTCTCCCTTCTATTAATAAAGTTCTTCAAGTTTTATTCCATATGATTATGCAATTGTGAATGTTATCATTTGCGAATGCTATCATTTGTTCATTATATATCTAATTTTGTAATGTTTATGTTGTAATAGATCACAATGCTTTGATGGTTCTTTGTTGTTGTACTTGTGCAAGTACTCTCCAAGTGGGTTAAGTACGGAGAGGAGTTATGGGATCTGTCAAGGGGCAAAGAGAGTAAACAAGGGATTAAGCGGAAGTTCGAGGTTGGTTCCATTATCTTTCTCTTATCTGTTACACATAGAAGAAATTATTGAATTGCTTTAAACTGTTGTTTCTAGGGTAGCTGCCAAACCTAGAGGGCTAGCATTATACAAGGGTACGAGTTTTCCCATAAACAAATTGGTGACTCCACTGGGGAAGAACAGATATTTGTTTGTTGTTATTGTTTGTTTTATAAACTATAGACAGAGCTTGAAGTCAGCCAGGTAGCCTTCGAACTGCTCTTGCTCTGCAATTGCATAGTAGATGAATGTTGCTTCGGTCAATCTCTGGTTTAGTTTATGAATTAAACATTTGACTTACAAGCATTATAGATGCCCTTTTGGTAGCTCAGTTACCTGTCAAGAAATTTCTTCATACCTTGATCTTTATTATTCATTAAAGCTCAGCTTAACTCACTGAAAACAGCTACACATCTGAGCCAAAACACATTTCAGTTGCACTTCCTGAACCATCGCATTGTCTTCCACTGTAACCCAGTATGCATTGCACCTCCCAAGTGTGGTACGTGTGATGCATCCTTGTTTCTGTGAAGCTTAGGTGCGATGACTGACTGAACTCTTTTTCCATTCTAGAAATTGGGGGCTTTTGACCTTGTTTTCAGTTTTTTCTAGTTGTTTTGTTGCATATGAACAAAGCCTCCTTACTGAAGCCTACTTGCATCACATAAATCAGCCTCAATTAGAATAGGATTAGTGAATGTTTTTGCGTATTTGTTCATCATTTACAATCCTTTTTCAAAAAGTTGTTTAAATTGATTTGTCACTTTGATGCAAAAAGTGTCGTAATTGTCGTTTTGTGTCGAAAAGAGGAGTGTCATGGATTCTTCCTTCCCTTGATAGTCGATTGAAATTTCTTCATGTATTTGGTTTGATTTGTTTATACTCAAAGTGTAGAAAGAATTTTTTTATTCAAAATTGAAAAGTGTCGTGGAGTCTCCCTTTCTCTTTTGAAGAAGAAATTGTCGAAAATGTCATTTTAAATGAAATATTTCAGATCTTTGCAGCATTTAGTTTTCCTTTTTAGCATTTTTCACATTAAGGAGAACGAAAACAAATATATGCATTTTCATTTAGCAGTTGTAGGTTTGTGTGTGAAAAGATTATTTAGGAAAATGCGCTAACGTGTGCTCTTTGCTCTTTACACTGTAATTTTCTTTCCCTAGTAGCTAGGATTTTCATTGCTCAAAATAAACAAAGATTTTTTGTTGTTGTAGATTGCATTTTAGGAATTTCAAATCATCATCACGCAGTGAACCGTTGAAGGGCAAACTCTAAACAATATCAACTTTAAAATAAATTTCAATGAACCTAACAACGCTTTGGAACTTAACGCAACATATCTAGAGGTCTAGGCTAGAGACGTGTTTTGACATCATTAAAACTAGTGGCTATCATTTTCATTGAAAGTTGGGTGATTCCTCCTCCTTGATACGACAAGTGATAGTACGGACTTGTGCTCCCCGTACTGTTGCATATATATTAGGAGACCACAGTAGGCTTATATCCTTTATCCATAGGAAGCTGAGTCTACCACCTTATTGATCGCAATGCACTGGACACAGCATTCAGGAAAATTGGCTGCCATATAGAAATCCTTGGTAATTTCTCTTTAATTTATCACCAAGGTGTATATTGCAGTTTTGCGATTGGTTTGGTAATCCCTCTGTCTAGATTTTCCATAGTAGTCACTTTCGTTCCTTTTCGACTCTTTAAAAGAAAAGTTCCATCTGAGCACTTGTCCTTTTAGGCTCATTAAAAATCGAAGGAGACTAGGGTTAGCTTTAGCTTTTTCTCGACTCTTATAAACTGAGAAAGCAAAGTTGTGTCCAAGCGTCATTAAAATTAATTGAATTCGGAATAACATATTTTCCCCCTTAATTTGGAGTTGATCAAGTAATCTAAAATCGTGGAAGAAAGCCAATCAAAACCCCTTTGTTCACAGAGATTAGCGAGTCAACCATCTTTGACTCTAGAAGCGAAGCCAATCTGGACAAAAAGGTCTCATTTAATTGAGTCTAATTCATCTAGTTTATTTGGAACATTTGTTTCAACATCGTCAGAGACTCCAGTTACTCCAATTATTTATGGTACATCAGCCTTTAGAGAAGAAGTTCCGCAGTTACAAGAGGACATTAGAGCCGATCCTAGTGTAACGGTAGACACTTCTATACCTGAAACAACTCCATCAAGGGTTGATCCAAAACCCATCTCAGTTCAAACCGAGGCTACATTTGAACCAGTAGTTGTTCAAGAACCTCCCTTTGAGACTGAAGTTCATTTACCTGAACATTTGGAAGTCGAGTTTCAACATTCAGAAGGTGTCACCCTTCCAGTATTTGTCACTGCAGAAGCTATACCTTCTTCGGCTCCAGAAATCTTTTACGGACCTGACGGTCTACCTCTTCCACCTTGTTTGATTGCTATAGAGGAAATAGTAGAGGATCCTTCATCTAGTACCCCATTACATTTTGGAACTAGGATTAATTTGTGTCCTTCTACTCCTGTGTTTGGCTCTTTTAATCCTCTTTCATTGCAAGTTCTTGTCGAATCACTTGGAAATATTTTGGATAGACTAAACATGTCTGAGAAACCATCAACATCTAGGAATATGTCATTTGATGCAACTACGACAGAACTTCCTACTACTATTCCTATAATGTTTGCTGGTATACCATCTGTTCTAGCTAGTTATCAATCACTAGCTGGAGTCCACTCAGGGGCTACTTCGGCACCATGGTCTGCTCCTATTTATTCATCCGGAGTCCCATCTAGTATCTCTTATGTAGAAACTCAACAATTTGATCCTCCACGCCAATATCAATTTGGACAAACCGGTCTTCAAAGACCGATATATCCTTTAAACATTGGACTGTCACCATATGGAGGGCAGCTTGCTTTTTCACTATTTTCTCCTAGGGAACAACCATATGAGAGTTTCCAACAAAATTCAGGTCAAACTGGAATTAAATCTAGTGGTTGGATACCAATACTACCAGAACAACCAAGGGTTGTATATCCAACGCAACCGATCCAACTTGTGTCGAATATTCCCACTACACCTACTATTATGGTTGCGTCGCAAGCACAGGCATAGCCTGTTGTGTCTCAACCTCAAGTCTCTCAGGGTGTGATACAATAGCCACTTGTCTCTATGGATCAACCACAACCTCAGGTTAGTGCTCCTTTATATGGAACGACTCAAGCAAAAATGGGTATTATTAATCCACAATGTGGTCAATCCTGCGGCATTGGGCAACAACAAATGTTCCAACAACCATGGCAGCCGCAGTACCAACATCCACAATTCCAGCAAACCCAACCTCAGTTTGGGCTTGGTTTACAAGCTCAGAATGGATTTGTTCAACATCAAGCCTACCGAGGGCCTGAGCAACAAGGCTTTGTAGGTTATGTACAACTACATTTTCAAAACGATTATCAACAACCACACTATACTGGTTATGTTCAACAACCTTATCAAAGTTACCAGCATCAGATACATTATGCTGGTATGCAAAGACCTACTACTCAGGTGATTCCATCTTATCCTGGGTATGCTCCACCTAACTTGAATCAGCAGTTGCCCTTTGTAGCAACTCTGGAATTACCAGATTTGAACCAGCTAACGAATGATCCAATTGCATATGCCCCTCAGTGGCCAGCGATTCCTCATAAAATTCCCTCCGATATGCCTAAGTTCAATGGAAATCCAGGAGAAGATCCATCAAATCACGTAATGACTTTTCATTTGTGGTGCTAATCTAACACCCTGAATGATGGTTTGATTAGGCTTCGCCTTTTTAAGAGAACGCTCACTGGTACAACAGTGAAATGGTATATTGAATTTCCTAGAGCTTCGTTTGATAACTTCAACATCCTTACCACTATTTTTCTAACCCACTTTCAATTACCCATTAGGTACGAAATGGGAACAAAACTCCTTACCAAATTTAAATAGACCACGTCCACTCACATATCTGATCATATTCATGAGTGGTGGCGTCATCGTCGAATGGTAAGGACATATTCCTGATCAACTTTTAGCTGAGTGGTTTATTAAGTCCTTATTACCATCTATCACTGAGGGCATGGCGAAAGGAGGATTTTTCATTGAAGAGCAAGTCATTGCTCGTGCCCAATATTTAGACTTGATCTATACTCATTCTGGCACATTCTACGACAAAATTCTTGATGCTCCTCCACTAGCTTTTTCCGTTCCACCTCCTCCTAAATTGAATAGGGGCTCTCATGATGGTGACAATGTGATCGGTGCCTCAAGCACACAAACAGCAAGAGGTCCATCTGGTCAAGATCTTGTTGTTTCTAGCCAGAATGCAAATTACAAACCTCTTGCCTCGGAGATCAATGTCGTGTCATCTAACAAAGGCAAGAACCCAAAGCAACCAGGGGCAAGAAGAAAGGGAAAAATAACAAGAATAAATAGGAGAATTCCACTATTAAAAAATCGTCTGAGAACCCTACTGGGACATAGAAACCTCCTCGTTTTCCATGTTTAATATGTAATGAGGAGCATTATACGAGAGATTGTGCACATCGATCTGAGGTTTCGAAACTTTTGAAGGCTTCGAATACCTCAGCGGTGTTGACTGATGCATTTCCAAACCCAAAAACTAATCTGGTTGCTATCGATAATGCTTCCACATCCCAAGTGTTAACGCTATCCATCTCAAAAAAGAAAAATGATGCTTTGGTATCAACAAGGAGTAGAGATTATGGGAATCCATCGTCGTCAGACAACCAAACTACTAATCAACCTAGTAGTTTGACAACGACTTCACCAGAAGTTTTCCACCCATTATTCTTGAATTAACTATAAAGCCACCAAAGGGAGTCGTACATAAATCGACATTTAATCCTCGTGTTCGAGCTAATCAGTATTATAGTATAGTGGATGATCTGGCTTAATTGCCATCTGCTATGTCGATGCTTGAGGTATTGCAAAATTATCCCTCCCAAAAGCAGGCTTTGTTATTAGCAATAGGTGGGATCGACCCAATGGATTCCAGTCTTGTGGCCTTTAATCATAAAGGATGTACACCTTAGTTACTGGCCCAACTCGATTTCCTTATACAGGTAAAATCCCTCAATAAAAATGTTCATTGAACCATAATTGATGAGGGGGCATCCACCTGTATTATGTCAATGAGTCGCTGAAAAACTCTTGGTTCACCACCCTTGTCGTGATCACCAACAACATTAAAAGTGTTCGATGGAAGAACATACACTCCATATGGGATCTTAAGTAACTTGAAAGTTGAACTAGGGGGAAAGACAGTGGAAATTGAAGTCGAGGTCATTGATGGAAACCTTGATTACAATATTTTACTAGGAAGGCCCTAGATTTATGTTATGGTTATCGTTATGTCTACATATTTTAGAAAGATTGCATTTCCCTTCCAAGGTGGAATCATAATCGTTGACCAACTAGCCTTTTTTTGCTAACGGTTCACAAGCTACTGGAAGCATTCCATTGATTAATGGAAGTTCACAATCGCTTGAAAATGTTGGAGTAGGTCTCCTAAAATACCTTTCCTTAATGGATACTTTTGCCCTCCTGCCTCCATCTGGTTTCACAGAAGTGGCCACAGTGGAAGCCTGTCAAATGATCTCTTCTACATCATCTGAGTTTAAGAAGAGTTTCGACTATTGTGATAATGAGGATCATCGTGAGGCATTGCCACCAAGCCCCATCGAATCTTTGTAGCAATGAGTTTTCTGGGTTTGGGCAGCAAACCCGAATTAGCACTTGACGAGTGTTTGGGTAGATAGATCTTTATAATATGGTACCTCTTATGATCATTAGTCTCGTATACATTCTATAGACAAAGGGATCATCCAATCATCGATGATTGAAGAGACTCCATGGGAATATTATCACCATCGTTCCCACCTTTGAGATGACCATGAAGATTATTCAAACAACCTCAATCATCCTTCAATTTTTGATTTTTTATTAAATTCTGTAAATACAGTAGATTCCGAGTGAAATCTATCCAACTTTGAAGAAACTATCACCAATAATATTTCGACCAAGCCTAATATTGTAGAGAATAGTCATGTTGGAAAATCCTATTCTCCATCAGAACTAGAGATTTATTGCGCTCTTTTTCACGAATTTAGAGATGTCTTTGCATGGCCATATGAAGAAATGCCAGGCATTGACTCGAGAATTGACAATACAAGATACGACTCAATCAACACAAATATGTATTTTGTGTTAGTTTTGGTCAATTTCTTGGTGTTTTAGTTTCTAAGGACAGAATTTGACTCGACCCATTTAAGGTTCAGGATATCCTTGACATGCCTCCACCTTAAAATTTGGTTCAGATTCAGAGACTCCAAGGGAAAGCTAACTTTATGAGGAGATTCATTCCATATTATGCTGAGCTCGCTAAAGGTTATACACGTCTTTTGAAAAAATGAGTACCCTTCCACTAGGATTAGGTTGCGCAAGCTTCCTTTGATGCTTTAAAAGATTCCCTAATAAAAGCATCATTAATGTATGCTCCTGACTATCAAAAATATTTTAACATGTATCTCGTCGCTGCAGATACAACCATCGCTATGGTTTTAGTGAAAGAAGACAACAGAATTGAATGTCCTATGTATTATTTAAGTCATAATCTTAATGATACAAAAAGAAAGTACTCTTATGTTGAAAAGTTAGCTTTAGTAGCCGTTCATGTAGTACAAATATTTTGACACTATGTACTCTTTTGCGAAACTACCATTTTGTCAGATTGTAACCCTATGACCTACATTCTATCGTTTCAATTACTGGGGGGAAAATATTCCAAAGGGATAGCCATTTTGCAGGAGTTTGATATGGAATTCACCAAATCCAAATCAAAGAAATATCTCGTCTTTGCAGAGTTACTTTGTGACCTTCCCTCGTCATCCAACGATTTAGCATCCCAAGCATCAATCGTGGATGAGACTCTGTTTCTGATATCATCAAGTGATCCATGGTACAGAGATATACTACTCTATCACCAAACCCTAACTTTTAGGCCTAACACCTGTCGCTTTGAACAACGATGTATTCAATACCAAGCCAAATACTATTTGATCATTGGTGATACACTTTACCGTTGTGGTGTTGATATGGTTCTACGAAGGTGCCTCATGCGTGAGGAGGCTGAAAAAGTTTTGAATGATTGTCATTCAGGTGCTTGTGGGGGGGCATCTAGCTAGTTACGCTACTGCAAAAAAAATCTTACGAGCTGCTTACTTACCGGCCCACCATATTCAAAGATTGCATAATTGCAGTTAGAATTTACCATGCTTGTTATATTTTTTATCATAAAACCAGATTACCACCTGCACCACTCCATCTAGTCGTTGTTGTTGGGCCATTCGCTAAATGGGGCATTTATTTCATGACATGTAACCCCACCTCGGCTAGGGGGCATGGGTATATTATAGTTGTTGTCGACCATTTTACAAAATGGGCCGAGGCGATACCTACATTGAACAACAACGGCGAAACGACTGTTGTTTTCTTTTTTAATCATGTAGTTCTAGATCTGGTGTACCACAGGCTATAGTCATAGATCATGGGTCGCATTTTCGCAATCACATGATGATCGAATTAACTGCCAAATTAGGACTGTCCCATGATAGTTATACTCCATATTATCCGCAGGCTAATGACAAGTTGAGGCAATCAACAAAGTCCTTAAGCGCATGCTACAGACAATGATTGGAGTCCATAAACGGAATTGGCATTTAATCCTGTACTCAACTTTGTGGGCATATAGAACTTCGATGAGAAATGCGGCCGGATTCACGCCCTTTCAATTGATGTATGGTATAGAAGCAGTCTTACCAATTCAGTGGAAAATCTCATCCCTCAAGCTTGCAATCGATCTGCTTCCCGAAACTTCTGAAGAAGAGGCTCGCTTCTTGGAATTAATCCATCTGGATGAAACCCGTCGTGACGCTGCGTTGGCTAACGAAGCACATAAGAAACATGTCAAGGTGCAATATGACAAAAATGTCAAGCCTCGTGTCTTCTTAGAAGGTGACTTAGTCTTGCTATATGATCAGAATTCTGAAAAATTAGGATCAGGTAAATTTGAACCACTATGGATGGGCCCTTACATTGTTAAATGAGTATCGAAAAAGGGAGCCTACGAGCTAGTTGATTATGATGGGATTCCACTGTCGTAGCCCCAGAACGGGTTGTATCTTAAAAGTTACTATGCTTGATTAAGTATAGTAAACTCATTGTACATATGTTTTTATTGCATAACAGCATTTGATATGCTAAACAGTGAGTTGAACATCTTTGACCACCATTCAAACATAGTTTTTCATTTCGAGCTTGTATAAAAAATAAAATTGAATCCAATCATAGTTCCCCATGGTTCAAGATTGTCAAAAAATAAACTCATTTACAAGTAATTAACCTTTGTGATTGCCATTCTATCAACCTTTTGAGCCTTAGTCATGTACATCCCATTACCACCATCCCTTTGGCCGATCATACACTTCCACTTGGTTGTTTTACCCTTTTTGAGGAACAATTGCGATGATTTGTCTTATTAGCCAGCCTCTTCACAGAAATCATCATGTTTTGAGAAGTTCCAAAATCACTGGAACCAGTTGCTACCCTAGACACCACTCTTTCCTCAAAATCGAGTCCTCCTTAAACCATTTTTAGACTCGTTAAATATGAAAAGATTTTCGAGCGCCTGTCGTTTTCAGCTCGTTAAAGTGATTGGAAATGTCAAACCTCCTGTATTATTTTATCCTTTTTCAGAACTGAGGGATTATTTTATGAAAAAGAATTGGTGGAGTTTTCTTTTTGTCCCTTTTCAAACTCTCTAAATATGAAAAGGACTGAGTTATCCTTGTCATTAAACTTGTTAAAACAATAGCGACAAACATGTCCATTTAGTTGAGACCGAGTTTCACTGTCTCTAGACTCGTTAAAACATTAAATAGCGACAAGTTTGCCTGAAGGGCGAATTATAAAACATGCATATGTTATCCTCCTCAAGCTTGAAAAAAAAAAGAGGTACTGGTCAGTAATGACAGTGGGAAAAGGGGAAGAAAAATTGAAGAATTTATGGTAGCAAGTCGCTCTTGAACATGACACTTTCATTTCATCACCATTATTGAGTTGGGTTGGGTTATTTTGTTCACCGGTCATCTCACCATTGGCCGTTCATACCATCCATATTTTGGGATTAACACTACCAATTTATCTCAGTGTCACCGACATGTTCAAGAGAAGTCATTCAATTGAGAAACCACCATCCAGTTAATGTCTCATCCACTCCAATACCTCCAACCTTCATTTTTCTCATGACTGCCATTCCTGAATCTTGTGTCGTCAGTTCATTTTCACCTCTAGAAATCTTTTGCTTCGTTTCATGTCGTAGATGTGGGATACATCTATGCCCTCCTACGAGGAGTCACTTCTTGTCGACATCAGCTCATTATCCAAGAAGTTGACTTAGAAATAACCCTTTCAATGCTTTGAAGCCTGCATGCATCAATGGCAAGTTTCTCACTTTTGGCGACAGGTTGACATCAATGGCCTTCGACTGAAAGATTTTGCGTGGTGTTCGACGTCGGATCATATATTCACACCACGTAAACTTTATTGTAGTACCTTGAGGGTCATTATCATTATCGGTGATTCCTCTCATGTCTGTTAACAACTTACATCATTGGCTGGTAATCAGGCGATGTCTTTCCATGTTCGACATCAGAACATCTCTTCACATGGATTGACTTGTACATCGAGCGAAGATTGAACAAGTTTGAACACCCTAGATCTAGTTTCATCCATCCGGGCTGTGATATATTCAGGGACATAAAAACATCAAATGTACAAAGGCTCTACACAGATGGTCCTCCTAACCATGGATGATGGCTTTATATCTAAAGAATCACCAGTCTACATCTGTAGATGACTATCTCATCTATGTACATGAAATGAATTTCTAAAGCTGAGCATGGGAATGCCTCCCTCAGCTAGATCATGAAAATTATATTATGATGATGTATTGTATTGTAACTTATGCAGATCACCTTCCAGTTTGAAAATTCGAATCGTCATGATAAAGAATTTCACCCAACATCAATATTTATGACTTCATGCTTTAGGGGGCAACTATTATAGACATATTTGGGCACATCAACCGCAAACTTATATGTCGATAAAATAGGGCTCATAAACCCCTAAAAGTTTTTTTTCATTCCCTAAAGGAACATAGTCATCTGAATACATAATTCCCCAAAACTTCCACCTGAGAAACCATCTAGAAATGGACTAAATTAAACCATACTGACTGCTCCACTGGCAGGGTGCGATTCATACTTATTAGGCCTTCTATAGGGTGTGATGGGTAAGGATGGACAAATGTCCAAGACAGTTTGCTAGGTGGTTGCTCATGGAATCTTCTAGAAACTTCTCCTGTGCCACTTGCCGCTTTGAATTCACCCAAGGATGAATAAGGCATCTAAGAAATATCCAAGTGGAACCAATTGTAACAAGTGGAATGACACTAATCAAACCGCATGGATAAGTCACACCCTTGCACACATCTTCAAATGAATCTCCAATTCAAGAGATCGAGAGGCTGGAATATTATGAATTGCAAGGAAGTACTGATAGTTGGTAATTGAGGAATAAGCATTGTATTGTTGGTGTGATCTTGCTATTTCATGAGGTGAAGAAGAATTGAAGCTAGGAGGATGATGCTGGATCAGACAAATGGGTTGTAATTCTCCCTTCTATTAATAAAGTTCTTCAAGATTTCTTCCATATGATTATGCAATTTTGAATGTTATCATTTGTGAATGCTATCATTTGTTCATTATATATTTGATTTTGTAATGTTTATGTTGTGATAGATCACGATTCTTTGACGGTTCTTTGTTGCTGTACTTGTGTAGGTACTCTCCAAGTGTGTTAAGTATGAAGAGGAGTTGCAAGATCTATCAAGGGGGAGAGAGAGCAAGAAAGGGATTAAGCAGAAGTTCTAGGTTGGTTCCATTATCTTTCTCTTATCTGTTACACATAGAAAAAATCATTGAATTGCTTTAAATTGTTGTTTCTAAGGTAGCTACCAAACCTAGAGGGCTAGCATTCTATAGGAATACTAGTTTTCCTAGAAATAATAACATCCATGGTCCAACTCATTTGTTCGGTGCCAAATGTTAGTGAATCATTGCATTGCATCATGGTAGCATATATTGCCTTTTTAAAGCAAAAATATATTGAAAATAAATTATGTCTCATGAAAATGTTCAATATTGTTGTGTTGTGACTGGTTTGCATATTATATGTATCATATATCTATAATCACTTATTTCAAGCCTACTTTAAGAAATTAATGAAGAGGTGCAAGCCCTTGCCATAAGGACTCCCACCAACTCCTCTTCTCGTAGAAATTTTTCAAATGTTAGCCCATAAATCAAACACATGCCCTTATTTCTCTAGTTTGGAAACCCTTGGATGTTTCTGATAATGAACTCCTCCCAATCACTACTTTAACCATCTATTGAATGCCTTTGATTGGTATGTGTAAATTATTTTGATTGATTCCTGGAAAGGTGTGAAATCTAATTTTGCATGACATGATACAAACACCAAATTTAACCTGTGGTAGCCAAAATTTTAGCCTTACAACTCTCTCATCCAATATGAGGTACTTCACTAATTAGTCAATGGGTAATCTACTTAACAATATATTAAATATTAGAAGCATTCATATTAATATAAAAAATAAGAATAGCATTTAATATTAAATTATAATGCAGGTAACTGCCAAGTTGACATATTCTCTGCCTTGGAAAGTGGATAGTAATCTTGACTTAATGTCCGATGTTAGTTTTAGAACAATTAAGATAAAATTGTTTAAGAGAAGTCACATAGATCTATAAGTGCTGAGATGATAAATATGATGCAAAAATTTACTCAAAAGTTCACATTGTAAAAGAGGTTTTCACTTATAGTAATATGACCCCATTCCTTCAACGACTTCTCCACGAAGGTAAACAACTTGAGAATCTTTATCCCCTGTCTTTTTACAGCATTAAGAGAAATACCTCCATCATTTTTACCCTTCGTTTGAGAGGGGGAGTTGTTGGACAGTCATCCTCAGCTAAGGCGTTTTCATACAAAGACGTTGTCCATGCTCAGATGCCTAAAAAAATAGCTCCACCAGTTCAGGATCCCAAGCCTTTTTTGGTGGAAAAACTAGAGGAAACCCCCTCCATTGAAATAAGGCATCCAACGCTGGATGAGCAAACCCAAAAGTTTGTAGAGCATGCCATTATTTGCAGCTTCAATGGGCTATGGCCTCGCACAACAGACTGCTACCTATGGATTCACTCTAACTGGACCAACAATTGCAAGGTCTTGTTATGCTCAAAGGGCTTCTTCATTGTAGTGTTTTCTTTTGGTGAGATCTACCAAAAAGATTTAATTGCAGGCCCATGGTTCTGGGGCTCAGCAGGTTTATTCCTCACCCCTTGGTTCCCATATTTCGATCCCGCTACAGCAATCATCACCAAGCTCCCCATCTGGGTCAGACTTCCTAATCTCCCGGCGCATCTTTGGCACTTTGTTATATCCCAAGGGATCAAAAATTCTCTAGGATGCTTTCTAGACACAGACATCTCTAGAGGGGAAAAGGGCTTATACACCTTCGCCAAAATCTGTGCAGAAATAGACATGAGCAAAGGCCTCCCTGATCAGATCAATCTTAAAATTGGAGACTTCCATTGGACTCAGACCTTAGATTACGAGAACACAGCCTTTCGCTGTCGAAATTTCCATCACACAGGGCACCTTCAAAGCTCTTGTCCCATGATGCGTGCATAAAAGAAGAAAGCCACTCCTAAGTAGAAATCCAAAAGTTGGAAGCCTCATGATCCTCCTCCCATGAACGATTTTTATTTCAGCTCGAATGAAGAGGTAGAGGATGAGGAAGGAATGGAAGAAAAGTTGGCACAGGATCCGCCCTCAACTGGTCCTATGGATTCGTCTATCCCTCCAATCTCACAGAAAAGGAATCTTGAACCCTCCACCTCGGATTCAGACAAGGAGACCTCTCCATCAGCCCAGCTCAGTTTGCAAATCATGCCAGCTCAGCAGTGTCCTCTTGGCTAGGTCAGAGTTGGTAAAAATAAAGAGAAAAAATGTCGAATAGTGGATTCTACACATGTTGGGTAGTATTTTTGTTTTGCTTTGCTCCTCTATTCTTCTTGTTTCTTCTTTCTCAGCACTGCTCTCTTCTCATTTTCTTTTAGGGGCCGAGGTGGATAGCCTATCCTTTCCGATTTCCTGTGTTCTTGCTTCTCTTGGTTGTAACTTGTTATTGTACCATACGTCCTCTTAATAGAATTAGTCTTTACTGAGAAAAAAAAAATATGACCCCATTCCTCCCTTGATAGATCCAAGGTTAGTATATTTGACCCAATATAATAAATGTGTTTCTCTTTTAGATTATTAAATTAGGTTGCTTCAATAATCATGTCTTTATTATTAAGGGGAGATTGTCTTAAAGTAAGTGCTGTCATAAGTAGTGTGATATAAGTAACAATGGGAAACTATATCTATATATTTTTTTAAACATGTGAAAAGGTAATCCCTAATTTGCCTATGTCCATGGTAGTGAAAATCTATTTGTTATAGTGGTATCTCAATTATTTGTCATGTTAGTATGAGTAGTGGTACCTTGTGGTCATTTTATTATGTTTAGTGGATATAGTAATAGATGGTGAAATTTAAAAATTTTAATTTAGACTACATTTACATCACAATGTGATACTCTATAATTGTACCAAAACTTAGCAGTGAAGACATGACAAGTAACTAGATGTATTCAACAAAATTTTAATGCTTACCATTGTGTCTTTGAATAATATTTATATTGCTAGCTAAATTGGGTAGTATTGACTTACTTTTACGATTCACATAGATATCATCATAACTCATTGGTTTTGATACCTTGATTATTTAAAAATAAATGCTAGTTAAATTAGCTAGTATTGACTTAGTTTTGCAATATATATACACAAGAACATAACTCATTGGTTTGATACCTTAATTACCTTGGTTTTTCCAATTTGTATTCATAAGTATATACAGCAACATAGAGGGTTTCAAGGAACATAGAGGGTTTCCAGGAATAGAGGAACGAAAAAGCTTGAGAAATGTTTGCAGATTCACGAAGATGGTGACAGTGCCACACCAATGTCACTTTGCTTCTGTTGTGCTAAGAGATGGCTACAGAATCACCTCAATTTGTTCCAGAGGGATTCTCCAGATGGCACGAGAAATTGGGCTCTTTGGCAGGAATTGATGGAATGGAATCCAGCGGTGGCCATGGTGGAACTACTCCATTCTTTGCCTGATTCTTGGCACGACTTTCCATTATGAATCCACCAGAAAATGGTGTTGCATCTTCATCAACCAAACCTTCCTCCACACTGCAATGAACCAAAACCTTTGCTTCTACTATAACCTTGATTATTGTACTGAACGTATTTCAGAGGTAACTATAGTAAATAATTCATTTCGTGCTTGCTTCGCTTCCTCCCAAATTCTTGTCTTTTAGGAGGCTGAGGAAGAAACTTTAAGCTCCTTTTTTAAAGATGCAGAGTCTAGATTCATCCATGCTGATGACCTAATGGTGTTGGTTCAAGAAAACTTATAGGGGCAGCAATGACCAATTCCCCACACTCAAGAATTTGGACCCTTGCGCAAGGAATGCTCTCTCACACACAGAAGATTGATCTACCATTGAAAAATAATTTATGTTTATTTTGCATAATATTCTCCTAGAGTGCAGTGATGCTAAGCTTCTGTCGGAATGAATTCCCTCTCTGCGGTATTCTAGGGTTCTGTAAATATGCATAGGGGATGGTGGTGGCTTGTCTTAGGAGTATCATAATCTATGCACGAAAGGACAGCCTCGTTTGCCCCATTGCAATGGAGGGTTTGTCAAGAAAATGGAGAGACAAACACCAATGTTTGAGAGCCATGATACTAGGGTTTCTATGATGGGCATTAAGGGCATGAGGCTCAACAGTTATACCCCTTACTAGTATTCAAGCAGTAGAGCAGCTACTCGTTTATTCGTGGGTGGCGGGAGATACATATTAAGACCCTCATTCTTAGGAAAAGTGGGAGAAATGGGTGCCGATTGAGTAGGAAACAACAGGAAACATCGGGCTAGGCCATCTTAAAATGGAAACAGGCTAGCTTAAAATGGAAACAAGACAGCTGAAACCACTGAAACTTTTTTGGTGTAGAGGCCAAAAATCATTTTGGCGCCAAATTGTTTTAGTTTTTATATGTTGGGGCTTTCATTGTTATTTTGCAAAGGAGCTGGAAGCTGAGCTAGAAGTTTCAAGGAAGACAACAAAGGGTTTATTTTCCAAAGATATTTTCCTTTCAATTTGATGTATTTTCCTTGCAAAGTTG
Organism: Pinus taeda; assembly: GCA_000404065.3. Taxonomy (NCBI): domain Eukaryota; kingdom Viridiplantae; phylum Streptophyta; class Pinopsida; order Pinales; family Pinaceae; genus Pinus; species Pinus taeda. The sequence continues at coordinate 27,169 of APFE030381243.1, read as the reverse complement.
TTCGCATTGGTATTATTTTCCTTGTGTAGTTGTAGGCATTGGTATAGCTATAGGAATTGTGATTATTTTCATGGTATATTTGGGTTTGTGAGTATAATTTAACGTGTTCTCCAACTAGGGAAATTACTTTTGAATTATACTAAGTGCATGAACATGGAACCCCAACCTAGTTTGAATTAATTGGTCTCTAGCAGAGTCTATATATTGCATTCATGTTCATCAATAACATATTATTAGATTTGATTAGAAATTTGAATTGTCTCTCTCGTTCATTAGTCAATTTCTTAGTGGTTTTATTTTCTTTTGTTTCTTGTTTTGCAAATAACTATCTAGTATTTTTTCACACTTATATCTTTCTATTGTGATTAAAATCCAATATGCATTCTACTTTGAGCTTTATATAAGTGTAGATCCACTTTGCATAGGGTAATTCAGATTCTATTATAGTTTTATGTTGGCTAAGCAACTCATCTTGGTACCATTTCCTAAAGTCTTGCATTATTGTGATTTGAATCTATTCTCCTTCAAGGAAGTTTTGTTCAGGAATGCTTATTTTTATTTTTCTGATGTAATTCACTCTTGGAACCATTTCCAAGAAGATCATATGAATTGACTGTCCCAACCTTAGGCGAATCAAATAATGATTTGTTACTAGATGTATCTATCCTTTTAGCATGGTGTATTTTTATGGAGGTGATTTTCCTCATTTTATTTGAAGATAATATGTGTTTTTAACCTCTCAACGAATCTTTATCTTTGAAATTAATCATTGGTATCATTAGGTCTTTGTTGCAATTGCTTCTGAATTTTAGATAGATTTTCTAGCAACAATGCATTCAATTCTAACTGTCTTTCTCTCTCTTGGATTATCCTTTCATTATCTATCATGTAGCTTTAGAGTATTTCTTTTAGGATCCCCACTATTTCTGCAAGATTTAGGAGTGTTTCTACTTTAGGATCCTCACCATTTCTGCAAGATTTAGGGGTTTTTCTACATTCATCCTCTCTTGATATTCCCTAGATTTGACATGGGTGGTTTCTTCAAGAGGACACCATACCATATTGGGTTTTTCTTGTGATGTTGCTTCCACTTTTTTTACTCAATTATATTTTCTTTTTAGTGTTGTAATGCAAAAAATTCAATCATTAGTTGTAAATTAGCATCACAATTTAAATTAATAATGAAGTATAACCTTTTATATGCAATTGTGTTTTATAACATGATAGTGTTGCACCCTAACCCAACATACAACATTGTAACAATCCTAGTTCCTTTGGGTGTGGTTTGAGAACTGAGGTCATCCCTTTATGAAAATGCACTCCCCATTCCCTCATTACTATATAATTCAACTTCTCTGTAATAAATGGCCACATTGTGTCACTTGATATCTACCATTCTAGGAGATGCACTGGGATGATCTTTTGCTTGGATATGTGATCATGTGTTTGGCACTAGACTCTAATTCTTTATCATGAAATAGGTCCATATCACACACAACTTGCTTTTACCAGTAAGATAAAATCACATATAATATGGAAATTTTCTTTCTCAACAATATAGGGAATGGTCCTAGCTCTAGCATTGCCTATATAAGTTTCCTTAATCTAGTGCCCTTTATTATCCCCAGGTTCACGGGTACACTTCCCAATATAAATTGTGGCATTTTAATCCTTGGTTCTAGAGGGGTGTTATGGAAATAAGATTGATTATCCTTTGAACATCTCAAATATCCACAAATCTGTGCATAGGTATAATACCAAGCCATGATATTTGTAGCTTGGGTCTTTGAGAAGTATGAGGCATGAAATTGGCATTATGGGTTAGGTCATGAGATAAATTTGTAACCTATGCATCCATGTATGACCATAACCTACCATAGAGGTTGTGAAACCTTCATATGTTATGTAAAACAACTCGGCGTGGTTCAGAAGGGCTTGACGAGTGGATTGGTTTAATCCCACACCAACATGTACTCATGGATTGATGAGACCAAATGTCATGGGCATTCACTGCATTGGCATTCATTGGAATTCACTTATTCCATGGGTTGTCAACTATATTGGAGGGTTAAACATAATTCTGGGTTTTTCTACCCTCTCTGCCACCAGTACTCTTCATTATTTTATGTCTTTTCGTTTTCCCAGCATATTTCAGGGTTCTTTATTGCATATTGGTGCTCTTCTAAGGCAGCACACCATATCACTTCATCCACAATAATAAGTCATTGGACTCCGATTTGTAGTTTCAATGCATGCTTAATATGCATTGCTTTTCAAATGTTGATTTCATAGTTTAATATAAACTGATGATAATTTATTTAAATAATTTGTATACCCCCTAGCATACTCCCTACTACTCATCCACTAGCATACTCCCTACTTGGGATTCAGGGGGATGTTGGGTACATTGCACTGACTAGTTCATTAGGACCTATAATTTGGTCATAATTATACCTTATTCCATATATTATTATGGAAACATATTGTCACTTTTAATTAAATACTACACATTCCATATCATTTTGAAAATTTCCTATTTTGTAGGGTTTTCTATTTTTACTGAGTGTTGATTACATGTGGCCATGAATTCAAATTAGTTGTAGGATGAAACGGGTAATTCCAATCCATAAATTCATGCTACCTCATGCAATTCCTAGAGTGAGTATGCACTTAGTGGCTACTTTGTATTAGTTAGTGGTCATTTTTTCGCTCTTCTCCCCTTGTTAGTTGAATTTTAGTCCTATTTTGGAGTTTAACAAAATTTAACTAGTTAGTATTATGCATGTGAGAGTTATTATTCAGTTACAAATGATCTGTAACCCCACTAATTTTCATTCACTCCATTTTTAGGATATTTTTCTAATTTGGGTTTGTGAGTATAATTTAACATGTTTTCCAACTAGGGAAAGTACTTTTGAATTATACTGAGTGCATGCACATGTAACCCCAACCTAATTTGAATTAATTGGTCTCTAGCAGAGTCTATATATTGCATTAATGTTAGTCAATAACATATTATTAGATTTTATTAGAAATTTGAATTGTCTCTCTTGTTCATTAGTCAATTTCTTAGTGGTTTTATTCTCTCATGTTTCTTGTTTTGCTAGTAACTATCTAGTATTTTTTCACACTTATATCTTTCTATTATGATTAAAATCCAATATGCATTTTACTTTGAGCTTTATATAAGTGTAGATCCACTTTGCATAGGGTAATTCAAATTATATTATTGTTTTATCTTGGCTAAGCAACTCATCTTGGTACCCTTTCCTAAAGTCTTGCATTATTGCGATTTGAATCTATTCTCCTTCAAGGAAGTTTTGTATTTCATCTACGATGGCTTCTACAAATATTTTTACTCCCATATTATTGATAATAGTACTTGGAATTTTTTTCATATCATCTATAACCTTGAACTCATCAAATTTTATTTGATCTTGGTAGGACTAAGATAGTTCATTGAGAAAATGTTTAATTTTCACTTTCTCATCCCTAATATATGGCACACAGTGATAGTAATTCCAAAACTTATAGTAAATTTCTTCCAAGTGATATTCCTCTCACAAATTCATTTTATGATGTGTCTTCCCACTGTATGGAAGCCCTTCTAGTTATATGGAATATTTTCACTATGGCATTCATATTCCTCTAATGTTCATAAAAAAGAAAGTATTTCTTTAATCTCAATAATCAGACATTTGTCTTTTTGCATTTCTTTATTCACCATAGAAGGTTGGTGGCCTGGGCTTTTTGAAATATACATCCAACATAGTTCAAGAATGCTTATTTTTATTTTTCTTATGTAATTCACTCTTGGAACCATTTCCACGAAGCTCATATGAATTGACTATCACAACCTTAGACCAATCAAATAATGATTTGTTGCTAGATGTATTTATCCTTTTAGCATGCTGTATTTTATGGAGGTGATTTTCCTCATTTTATTTGTAGATAATATGTGTTTTTTAACCTCTCAACAAATATTTATCTTTGAAATTAATCATTGGTATCATTAGGTATTTGTTGCAATTGGTTTTGAATTTCAAATAGATTTTCTAGCAACAATGCATTCAATTTTAACTATCTTTCTCTCTCTTGGATTATCCTTTCATTATCTATCATGTAGCTTTAGAGTATTTCTTTTAGAATCCTCACTATTTCTACACGATTTAGGAGTGTTTCTACTTTAGGATCCTCACCCTTTCTGCAAGATTTAGGGGTTTTCCTACATTCATCCTCACTTGATATTCCTCACATTTGACATGGGTGGTTTCTCCAAGAGGACATCATACCATATTGGGTTTTTCTTGTGATGTTGCTTCCACTTTTTCTCTCAAATATATTTTATTTTTAGTGTTGTAATGCAAAAAATTCAATCATTAGTTGTAAATTTGCATCATAATTTAAATTAATAATGGAGTATAACCTTTTATATGCAATTGTGTCTTATAACATGATAGTGTTGCACCCTAACCCAACATACAACATTGTAACAATCCTAGTTCCTTTGGGTGTGTTTTGAGAAATGAGGTCATCCTTTTATGAAAATGCATGCCTCATTGGCTCACTGTTATATATTTCAACTTCTGTGCAATGAATGGCCACATTGTGTCACTTGATATCTACCATTCTAGGAAATTTACTCAAATGATATTTTTCTTTGATATGTGATCATGTGTTTGGCACTAGGCTCTAATTCATTCGCATGAAATAAGTTCTAGAGGGGTGTTATGGAAATGTGACTGATTCTCCTCTGAAAATCTCAAATCTCCACAAATTTGTGCATAGGTATAATACCAAGCCATGATATTTGTAGCTTGGGCCTTTGAGAAGTTTGAGGCATGAGATTGGCATTATAGGTTAGGTCATGATATAAATTTGTAACCTATGCATCCATGTACGACCATAACCTACCATAGAGGTTGCGAAACCTTCATATGTTATGTAAAACAACTCGGCATGGTTCACAAGGGCTTGATGAGTGGATTCAGTTAATCACACACCAACATTTACTCATGAATTGATGAAACCAGAGGTCATGGGCATTCACTGCATTGGCATTCATTTGAATTCACTTATTCCATGTGTGCTTAACTATATTGGAGGGTTAAACATAATTCTAGGTCTTTATACCCTCTCTACCACAAGTACTTTACATTATTTTATGTCTTTTCATTTTCCAAGCATATTTCAGGGTTTTTATTGCATGTTGGTGCTCTTCAAAGGTAGCACACCATATCACTTCATCTACCATAATAATTATTTGAACACCAATTAATAGTTTCCATGCATTCTTAATATGCTTAAATTGCATTGCTTTTGAAATGTTGATTTCGCAGTTTAATATAAACTCGTGATAATTTATTTAAATATTTTATATCCAAAATGATGCTTGTTTGTTAGGAACACTATTATTTTTTGAGCACCATATATGGAATCTCATTGGTTTACCTAGTGTGAATATATAGTCGATTGGGTTGGATTGGGTTGCATGGGGTGGGTTGATTCTGAGAATAATCGTAATCTCTTCTAAAGCATCTCATAATTTACAAAAGCAAGAAGATGAAGTGATCCATATGTTGTCACAGTGGCATCTACCCTTCTCGATGGATGTTACATCCATGGCTGCCCAATTACAGATATCATAAATGTTGAGGGATAGGTGTTACTCTGTATTCCGGGCCTCTAGTATGCCCTCTTCTTTTGTAAGACTAGGGAGCATCTAGCCCTTGCCATCAAAGGCATATTGAAGAGCATGATTAAAAGGCATATTCAATCATGTACATGGGCTACTCAAGAAGACAACTAGCCACACCAAAAAGCCCACAAGGATGACTCCAGCAAAAGCAACTCTAGTACTCCCAATATTAATCTCGCTCATTGAGATGGGCATGATTAATTCCCTTTTAAATGTGGATCTCAATTGTGTAATATTTTAAATCCATAATTGCAGAGAGTCAACCAACCAGACTTTCATTTAATTTTCTACAATCTCTCACTTTAATCCAACTTCTGAATTGTTAGGCCCCTAAACTACTAGTGTAACCCCTTATTATTATTAGTACAACTCACTTATTATATTGATGTACCCATGTAGTGCCCATATTGTTACTATTGTACCACATAGAAGCCCACTATTGTTATTATTGTGCCCTTACATTATTATTGTTATGTCAGCACTAATTATGTTATGACCCCTTAGACTCCTATATATAGAAAGGAGGTCTTTTCATTTGTATAATCCAAGAATTGTTCATTTATGTAATGTAAAGGAGGTTTCCCCCTCGAAGAGGCTGAATTCTAAGGCGTTGATCTATCTTTTCTATCTTTCTTGAAGGTGGTTTCATAACATTTGGTATCAGAGCTTTGGATTCTAGGGTTTCGCTGCTCCAAACAGGTCATTGTGGAATTTTCGCTATAAATTTTTTTCTGCGATGTTTGTGAAGCTAAACAAAAACCCATTGGAGAAGACATCGCGCTAAACCTTGGATCCAAATTTTAGAGCTTTCCGCACTATATTTGGGGAGATATGATCTGAGGAAGTTGGTCTTTTTGCAGACTCCTGAATTACATTCCAAATAGGTGACCTGGGGAAAATCACCATAACTTTCTCTCTGAGCATCAGATTGAAATTTTGTAAGAAGGTACAGAAAGAGGATGGACTATAGTTGCTTGTAGATATTGTTCAGAGCCAAAGGTCGAAACAATGACTCGTGTCATGTCGTACAAGTTCGCTCTACTGAACTAGTCTATAATCAGGTCACTGTGGGAGATTTCGCATAACTCTTCTTTGGAGAATCCAATTTGGATCAGACTGGTGGCATTGGAAAGAGGCCACAGAGGGCTACAACAGGTCGCAATTTTAGAACTTAAAGATCCGAAAGTACAGAGTTACAGTCGTTTCAATATTGAGCTTCTAAAATCAAGAAAAAGCAAGATGAGGAAGTTTGATGGCAAGGATCCACTAAATTGGATACTTCATATGGAGCAATATTTTGATCTACATGGTGTACCACTATTAAAAAAGGTATGTATTTCATCTTCATATTTAGAACTGGATCAATTTTTATGGTATGAAGGGATTTGTTCTCGTAAACAACTTGTTACATGGTCAATTTTCACGGAGGAAATGATAGCACAATATGAGGATACAAAGAGCAACACCACAACAATTGGAAAGAGTAAAAGGGATTTGTGACATAGTGGAAAGCAAAATTATGGAAACTAGGAAGCATGCCCTTCACAAGTATAAAGATGGAAGTGTTGTTTCTCCCAGCCTTCCACAACCTACAAGGGTTACACCACAACAATTGGAAGAAAAAAAAAGAAAAAGGGCTTTGTTACAATTGTGATAGAAAATGCACTAAAGGTCATAAGTGTGCTACGAAGAAATTGTTTTACATATAATATGAAGAGGAGGAAGAAAAGGATCAAGAAACATAAAAAGAAGAGGATATACGCCAGGACGCAACCCCAAAGAAAGAAGAAATTAATTAGACCATATCTTGTAAAGCATTGGCAAGAATTACCACTCCTCAAAATCTCAAGATAGAAGGACATATCAAGAAGAAAAAGGTGCAAGAAGTTAAAGATCACATCGAGAAAGAAAAAATGAATGCAACCATATCTTTTAATTCATTGGTCGAAATTACCACTCCTCAAACTATCAAGATAGAAGAACATATCAAGAAGAAAAATGTTCAAGAAGTGAAAGATCACATCGAGCATCAAGAAATGAATCCGACCATATCTTCTAAAGGATTGGAAGAAATTACCACTCCTCAAACTATAGAGATAGAAGGACATATCAAGAAGAAAAAGGTTCAAGTAGAGAAAGATCACATTGAGCATCAACAACAAGTTCTCCAACTTTTAAAGGATAACGCCACTTCGGCGCAAAATCAAACGAAACAACAGGTAGATCAACATCATAGTGAAAAATGTTTTGATGTAGGTGATTGGGTATTTTT
>APFE030381243.1:6626-16844 GCA_000404065.3 Pinus taeda | reverse complement strand
TATCTCTAGAGTTTGAGGAGTGGTAATTTCTTCCAATCCTTTACAAGATATGGTCAGATTCATTTCTTCTTTCTCGATCTGATCTTTCACTTTTTGCACCATTTTCTTCTTGATATGTCCTTTCTTGAGAGTTTAAGGAGTGGTAATTCTTGCCAATGCTTTACAAGATATGGTCTTGATTCATTTCTTCTTTCTTTGGGGTGGGGTTCTAGTGTATATCCTCTTCTTTTGATGTTTCTTGATCCTTTTCTTCCTCCTCTTCATATTCTATGTAAAATAATTTCTTCTCAGCACACTTATGACCTTTGTGCATTTTCTATCACAATCGTAACAAAGCCCTTTTTCTCTTTTTTCTTCCAATTGTTGTGGTGTAACCCTTGTAGGTTGTGGAAGGCTAGGAGAAACAACACTTCCATCTTTATAGTTGTGAGGGGTATGCTTCGTAGTTTCCACAATTTTGCTTTCCAATATGTCACATAACCCTTTTACTCTTTCCAATTGTTGTGGTGTTTCTCTAAAGAAGGTGCTTCTCTTTGTATCCTCATAATGTGCTATCATTTCGTCTGTGAAAATTGACCACGTAACAAGTTGTTTACAAGAACAAAGCCCTTCATACCATAAAAATTGATCCAGTTATAGATATGAAGATGCAATTCATACCTTTTGTAATAGTGGTACACCATGTAGATCAAAATATTGTTCCATATGAAGTATCCAATTTACTGGATCCTTGCCATCAAACTTCCTCATTTTGCTTTTTCTTGATTTTAGGAGCTCGATCTTGAAACGACTGTAACTCTGTACTTTCATATCTTTAAGTTCTGAAATTGCGACCTGCAATAACCCTTTATGTCCTCTTTCCAATGCCACAAGTCTGATCCAAATTGGATTCTCCAAGAAAGAGTTATGTGAAATTTCCCACAGTGACCAGATTATAGACTAGTTCAGTAGAGCGAAATTGTACGACGTGCCACGAGTCCCTATTTCGACCTCTGGCTCTAAACAATATATAGAAGAAACTACAGTCCATCCTCTTTCTGTACCTTCTTATGAAATTTCAATCTGATACTCAGAGAGAAAGTTATGACGATTTTTCCCAGGTCACCTGTTTGGAATGTAATTTAGGAGTCTACAAAAATACCAGCTTCCTCAGATCATATCTCTCGGAGTATAGCCCAAAAGGATCTGACATTTAGACCCAAGATTCAGCACGATGTCTTCTCAAATGGGTTTGTTTTTTAGCTTCTGAAACGCCACATAAAAAACCTTATAGTGAAAATACCACGATGACCTGTTTGGAGCAGTGAAACCCTAGAATCCAAAGCTCTGATACCAAATGTTATGAAACTAGCTCAAGAAAAAGATAGGAAAGATAGATCAACGCCTTAAAATTCAGCCTCTTCGAGGGGGCAACCTCCTTTACATTACATAAATGAACAATTCTTGGATGATACAAATGAAAATACCTCCTTTCTATATATAGGAGTCTAAAGGGTCATAACATAATCAGCGGCAACATAACAATAATAATGTAAGGGCACAATAATAACAACAGTGGGTTTCTATGGGGTACAATACTAACAATATGGGCACTACATGGGTACGTCAATATAATAAGTGGGTTTTACTAATAACAATAAGGGGTTACACTAGTAGTATAGGGGCCTAACAGCATTGAAGGCTAGTAAGACAATAATTAGGATTGGGTTGCATGGGGTGGGTTGATTCTTATAATAATTATAAACCCTTCTTCTAAATCATCTCATAATTTAAAATAGCAATAATATGAAGTGATCCATATGCTGTCACAGTGGCAGCTACACTTCTCGATGGATGTTACATCCATGGTTGCCTAATTACAAATATCATAAATGTTGAGAGATAGTTGTTACTCTGTCTTCCGGGCCTCTAGTATGCCCTCTTCTTTTGTAAAGCTAGGGAGCATCTAGCCGTTGCCATCAAAGGGATATTGAAGAGCATGATTAAAAGGCATAGTCAATCACATACCTGGGCTACTCAAGAAGGCAATTAGCCACACCAAAAAGCCCACAAGGATGACTCTAGCTAAAGCAACTCTAGTACTCCCAATCTTAATTTCACTCAGTGAGCTGGGCATGATTAATTCTCTTTTAAATATGGATCTCAGTTGTGTAATATTTCAATCCATAATTGCAGAGAGTCAACCAACTAGACTTTCATTTAATTCTCTACAATCTCTCACTTTAATCCAACTTCTGAATGTTTGTATATAAATGATCAAACAGACACTAACTGTGGCAGCAAACTATCTTGAGGCATTATCTGGGCAACGAATCATCCCTAAGACATTATCTGAGGCATTGGGCTATCTCTAAGGCATTATCTATAGCAGCACATTAAATTTGAGGCTTAACTGTGGTAGCAATACGTCTATGAAGCAATTATGAGATAGCAAGATACCTCTGAGGCATTGTTGATGACAACAGATCATCCCTGAGGTATCAAATGTGGCAGCGAACCACCTCTAAGGGATTTTTTGTGGCAACGAATCACCCCTAAGGTTTTTATGTGGTAGCAAATCATCTTGAGGTATGGTATGATGTTTTTAGGCAAGCAAGGTCTGGTTTGGAGTTGACTGTGTTAACAATGAGATAGTGAAGTAATGTTTATATGCAGCAAGTAAGGTGGAAATCCATCCTCTGTGACAGTAAGGGTTTTTGGGTTTGTAACAGTAGTAGATCACCCCCTGAGACAACATATCACTTCCCTCATGCAACCAAAAGGCTATGACCCCTCACATAAAGATAGTAAGTGGTAAAAAGAGGAGGATGAACTAGGTAGCAGACTATCAAGGGTGATAGGAGGGTTGAAGGTCACCTCACTAACGCATTGAAGGCTAGTAAGACAATAATTAGGCTCAGGTTGCATGGGGTGGGTTGATTATGATAATAATCATAATCCCTTCTTCTAAAGCATCTCATAATTTACAATAGAAAGAAGATGAAGTGATCCATATGTTGTCACACTAGCAGCTATCCTTCTCGATGGATGTTACATCAATGGCTGCCTAATTACATATATCATAAATTTCGAGGGATAGGTGTTACTCTGTCTTCCAAGCCTCTAGTATGCCCTCTTATTTTGTAAAACTAGGGAGCATCTAACCCTTGCCATCAAAGGCATATTGAAGAGCATGATTAAAAGGCATAGTCAATCATGTACCTGGGCTACTGAAGAAGATAGCTAGCCATACCACAAAGCCCACAAGGATTTCTCCAACTAAAGCAACTCTAGTACTCCCAATCTTAATTTCACTCAGTGAGCTGGGCATGATTCATTCTCTTTTAAATATGGATCTCATTTGTGTAGTATTTTCAATCCATAATTGCAGAGAATCAACCAACCATACTTTCATTTAATTTTCTACAATCTCTCACTTTAATCCAACTTCTAAATGTTGTTATATAAATGATCGAACAAACACTAACTGTGGCAGCAAACTATCTTGAGGCATTATCTGGGCAATGAATTATCCCTGAGGCATTATCTGAGGCATTGGGCTCTCTCTAAGGCATTATCTATAGCAGCACATTAAATCTAAGGCTTAACTATGGCAGCAATATGTCTATGAATTAATTCTGAGATAGTAAGATACCTCTGAGGCACTGTTGATATCAACAGATCATCCCTGAGGTATCAATTGTGGTAGAGGACCACCTCTAAGGGATTGTTTGTGGCAATGAATCACCCCTAAGGTTTTTATGTCGAAACAAATCATCTTGAGGTATGGTTTGGGGTTTTGAGGCAAGCAAGGTCTAGTTTGGAGTTGACTGTGGCAACAATGAGATAGTGAAATAATGTTTATAGGCAACAAGGAAGGTGGAAATCCATCCTCTGTGATAGCAAGGGTTTCTTGGATTGTAACAGTATTAGATCACCACCTGAGACAACATATCGCTTCCTTCATGCAACCGAAAGTCTGTGAACCCTCACATAGAGATAATAAGTGCTGGAAAGAGGAGGATGAACTAGGCACCAGACTGTCAAGGATGATTGGAGGGCTGAAGGTCACCTCATTAAGGCATTGAAGGCTAGTAAGACAATAATTAGGATTAGGTTGCATGGGGTGGGTTGATTCTGATAATAATCATGATCCCTTCTTCTAAAGCATCTCATAATTTACAATAGCAAGAAGATAAAGTGATCCATATGTTTTCACAGTGGAAACTACCCTTCTCAATGGACATTACATCCATGGCTGCCCAATTACAGATATCATAAATGTTGAGGGATAGGTGTTACTCTTTCTTTTGGGCCTCTAGTATGCCCTATTCCTTTGTAAAACTAGGGAGCATCTAGCCCTTGCCATCAAAGGCATATTGAAGAGCATGATTAAATGGCATAGTCAATCATGTACGTAGGCTACTCAAGAAGACAGTTAGCCACACCAAAAAGCCCACAAGGATGACTCCAGCTAAAGCGACTCTAGTACTCCCAATCTTAATTTTCGTTAGTGAGTTGGGCACGATTAATTCTCTTTTAAATATGGATCTTAGTTGTGTAATATTTTCAATCCATAATTGCAAAGAGTCTACCAACCAGACTTTCATTTAATTTTCTACAATCTCTCACTTTAATCCAACTTTTGAATGTTGTTATATAAATGATCGAACAGACACTAACTGTGGCAGCAAACTATCTTGAGGCATTATTTGGGTAGTGAATCATCCCTGATACATTATCTGAGGCATTGGCCTATCTCTAAGGAATTATCTATAGCAGCACATTAAATCTGAGGCTTAATTGTGGCAGCAATATGTCTCAGAAACAATTCTGAGATAGCAAGATACCTTTGAGACACTATTGATGACAACAGATCATCCCTGAGGTATCAATTGTGGTAGCGAACCACCTCTAAGGGATGTTTTGTGGCAAGGAATCACCCCAAGGTTTTTATGTGGTAGAAAATCATCTTTAGGTATGGTCTAGGGTTTTGAGGCAAGCAAGGTTTGGTTTGGAGTTTACTGTGGCAGTAATGAGATAGTGAAGTAATGTTTATAGGCAGCAAGGAAGGTGGAAATCCATCCTCTGTGACAGCAAGGGTTTCTGGGTTTGTAACAATAGTAGATCACCGCCTGAGAAAACATATCACTTCCCTCATGCAACCGAAAGGCTATCACCCCTCACATAGAGATAATAAGTGCTGGAAAGAGGAGGACGCACTAGGCCACAGACTGTCAAGGATGATAGGAAGGCTGAAGGTCACCACATTAAGGCATTGAAGGCTAGTAAGACAATAATTAGGATCAGGTTGCATGGGGTGTGTTGATTCTGATAAGAATCAGAATCCCTTCTTCTAAATCATCTCATAATTTACAATAGGAAGAAGATGAAGTGATCCATATGTTGTGACAGTGGTAGCTACCCTTCTTGATGGATGTTACATCCATGGCTACACAATTACAGATATCATAAATGTTGAGGGATAGGTGTTACTTTGTCTTTCGGGCCTCTAGTATGCCCTGTTCTTTTTTAAAACTAGGGAGCATCTAGCCCTCTCCATCAAAGGCATATTGAAGAGCATGATTAAAAGACATAGTCAATCATGTACCTACGCTACTCAAGAAGAGAGCTAGCCACACCAAAAAGCCACAAGGATGACTCCATCTAAAGCAGCTCTAGTACTCCCAATCTTAATTTTTCTCAGTGAGCTAGGCATGATTAATTCTATTTTAAATATGGATCTCAGTTGTGTAATATTTTCAATCCATAATTGCATAGAGTCAACCAACGAGACTTTCATTTAATTCTCTACAATCTCTCAGTTTAATCCAACTTCTAAATGTTGTTATATAAATGATCGAACAGACACTAACTATGGTAGAAAACTATCTTGAGGCATTATCTGGGTAGTGAATCATCCATGAGACATTATCTGAGGCATTGGCCTATCTCTAAGGCATTATCTATAGCAGCACATTAAATCTGAGGCTTAACTCTGGCAACAATATGTCTATGAAGCAATTCTGAGATAGAAAGATACCTCTGAGGCACTGTTGATGACAACAGATCATCCCTAAGGTATCAATTGTGGCAACGAACCACCTATAAGGGATTGTTTGTGGAAAAGAATCACCCCTAAGGTTTTTAATAGGCAACAAATCATCTTAAGGTATGGTTTGGGGTTTTGAGGCAAGAAAGGTCTTGTTTGGAGTTTACTGTGGCAGCAATGAGATAGTGAAGTAATGTTTATAGTTAGAAAGGAAGGTGGAAATCCATCCTTTGTGACAGCAAGGGTTTATGGGTTTGTAACAGTAGTAGATCACCACCTGAGACAACATATTACTTCCCTCACGCAACCGAAAGGCTGTGACCCCTCACATAGAGATAGTAAGTGCTGGAAAGAGGAGGATGAACTAGGCACCAAACTATCAAGGGTGATAGGACGGCTAGAGGTAACCACATTAAGGTATTGAAGGCTAGTAAGACAATAATTAGGACCAGGTTGCATGGGGTGGGTTGATACTGATAATAATCGTAATCCCTTCTTCTAAAGCATCTCATAATTTACAATAGAATTAAGATGAAGTGATCCATAGGTTGTCACAGTGGTAGCTACCCTTCTTAATGGATGTTGCATCTATGGCTGCCCGATTACAAATATCATAAATGTTGAGGGATAGGTGTTACTTTGTCTTCTAGGCCTCTAGTATTCCCTCTCATCTAGCCCTTTCCATCAAAGGCATATTGAAGAGCATGATTAAAAGGCATAGTCAATCATGTACCTAGGCTACTCAAGAAGACAGCTAGCCACACAAAAAAGCCCACAAGGATGACTCCAGCTAAAGCAACTCTAGTACTTCCAATCTTGACTTCACTTAGTGAGTTGGGCATGATTAATTCTCTTTTAAATATGGATCTCAGCTATGTAATATTTTCAATCCATAATTGCAGAGAGTCAACCAACCAGTATTTCATTTAATTTTCTACAATCTCTCACTTTAATCCAACTCCTAAATGTTGTTATATAAATGATCGAACAGACACTAACTGTGGCAACAAACTATCTTAAGGCATTATCTTGGCAGTGAATCATCCCTGAGACATTATCTGAGGCATTGGCCTATCTCGAAGGTGTTATCTATATCAGCACATTAAATCTGCGGCTTAACTGTGGTAGCAATATGTCTATGAAGCAATTCTGAGATAGCAAGATACCTGTGAGGCATTGTTGATGATGACAGATCATCCCTAAGGTATCAATTGTGGTAGCAAACCACCTCTAAGGGATTGTTTGTGGCAGCGAATCACCCGTAAGGTTTTTATGTGGTAGCAAATCATCTTGAGGTATGGTATAGGGTTTTGAGGCAAGCAAGGTCTAGTTTCGAGTTGTATGTGGAAACAATGAGATAGTGAGGTAATGTTTATAGGCAGCAAGGAAGGTGGAAATCCATCATCTGTGACAGCAAGGGTTTCTGGGTTTGTAACAGTAGTAGATCATCGCCTGAGAAAACATATCACTTCCCTCACTCAACCGAAAGGCTGTGACCCCTCACATAGATATAGTAAGAGCTGGAAAGAGGAGGACGAACTAAGCAACAGACTGTCAAGGGTGATAGGAGGGCTAAAGGTCACCTCATTAAGGCATTGAAGGTGTTACACTGAATTTTGTCGCCTTGACTTTCTGCAGTTATATGGCCCCATCAATAGCTATATTGTCCTCTTTGTCAAGCCCCATACCTCTGCTCTTCATGTCAAAACTTCAAAAGAGAGAAAGTCACTTAAAAACATGTTTATCTCCGGGTACGCAGTTTCTCTCTACCTTCCCTGCGTGTACGCACCCCAAATACACTGCACCTGCGTACTTATACGCTCTGTATGCTAAAGGTTGGGTGCGTACCCCTGTAAAGGTCAAAAGGCGCGAGTTTCATCTTTAAAAATTTACTTGTGGTCACTTCTAGAGCCTTCTAGAAGAGTTTTGGACGTGTATTGAGCGCCTCCAGATGGTTCATGCATCCCTATGATAGATTATCCCATCAAGAGAGGAGCTACCCCATCCAAAAGAGGGAGTATCCCATTGATGTTGGAACTGAATAACCTCTTCTAGAATACTATAAATACAGGCATTGGGCCATTGGAGGGGAGGTTGAAAGCTGAACATTCTAAAGGGTAAATGCTGCTGGAATTAGGACTTCCATTTGTTGACTTGTAAGGAGAGATCACTAGCCTTCCTTGTTGCCATATTGGGAGTGGGTGAGTTTGTCAAAGTAGAGGGAATCTCTTGCTGGACCCTGGAAGGAGCTTGCACAACACCAAGGCTCAGGTTGTAATGGTTCTTTTTGATTATTTAATACAAATAAGTCCATTCTTTGCAATGATTTGTTAATGAATTATTTCATGTATTCCTTGGTCAATATGATAAATATGCTTTGTCTTACGATGAATATTCAGATGCTATGTAATCGTTTGCTTTGTTAGTGTATGTAGGTCTGAAAGTGAAGGAGGAGCTCATCTGGATCAGCAAGGCTGGACTGCTACAACAAGCGTTGGACCTAAGGTAAGATCGAAAACATTTGAATTCTCATAGAATGATGTGTATTTAGAGAAGGATAGTTCTTGTTTGGTTTGTTTGTCACTAGAGAGTCTTAGACTCCTAGGGAGGTTAGATTTGTCCGCAAATATAACTCTTTCTGCATGACAAATTGGCGACTCCACTGGGGAATCCATTGTTGGGTTTGATTTTTCCTTTAATCATTGCTTTGATCTGAAAAGAGTCTTATGTCTTTTGCTTTTTGGTTGCTTGACTCTGTTTTTGGGTGGCTTAGCTTAGGGTCAGTTTAGAACTTAGTTTTTCTTTGTTTTACAGTAGTACGCACCCTCTGGGTTAGACACAGTGCGTACTTGTGCGCACTGTATCTGTGTACACAGAGCGGGCACGCACCTGGTTAACCAGGTTGCCTGCGTACCCTGGTAAAATTTAGAAAATTTCCCTTTTTTATCAGTTTCTCCCTTTTGAATTTGTTTTTCTTAGTTTTTTCTGCCCAGAACCACTGTTGACTGTCAGAAATCCTCACCTATACTTTTTCCATTAGGTCGAAAGTTTTAGTGAAATTCCTTGAGATTTTAGCCTTAGGGTTGTGATTTTTATATTGGTCCTGTAGTGACTTTGGATTTAGAAGTTGCAAAGCCTTAGATATCTCTGGTTTTGTTCAGTCTTCTTAGGAGTCGGACCAGTCGCAAAATCTACCCTCGTGAGCGACCTACCTTTGTGTTGCCTCTTTGCAAAATTTCAATATAACTTGTTCATTTAAAGTTGTGAATTTCATTTTCAAAAAGAAAAAAAAGAGATTGAGTTTTTGTTTTGATTAGTTTGTGAGCATAAACTAGTCCTTGGATCGATCATTTCCAAGTAAAACACCCCAAGAATCATCCTGGTAAGCTTTTGCTTCTTAGATTAAGTTATTAGGAAAAGTTAGATTCATTTCCTTTGTTTTGCTTTTTGAGTGATTTTTCATAAATTGCATAGATCTTGGATTTGCTTTGATTAGATTAGTTTTATATGCTTTTCGCTAGATAGGAAAATATCAACGATCTCTTTTGCGATATTTGTTTTCGAGTAACATTTGATATCTTTGAAAGAGAAAAGAATTTTTTCTTTAAGTAGAAAGTGGTCTTGTTTTGTGTGTTTTGAAAGAGAAAAGAAAATTGTTTTCTTTGATTGTCTTTTGAGAAGTTGTGTTTATTGAAAGATTGCATTCTCTCAACTCTCTTAATTAGGACTTTCATCGAAAAGAAAAGTTATCGAATCATCTTAAGTGCATTTTTTAGAGAATTGGAGTCGAGTCTACATATCATCAAGTTTCATCTCCATCACCCTTGTCCTAAAAGAACAACCATTAAAAACAACGCTTAATCTAAAATCAACATAGAAATTTTTATTTTTTCTAGGGCTCTGAAACACCAACATAGATTAGGCTAGTGTCTTGGAGTAGGTGAGTACTTAACTCTCCAAGACTATTAAAACAAACAGTTAGCTTATCTCTTGTGATAGAATAAATCCAGCTGTTACATTTGTATTTTGGGAAAGCTCCTCTTAAAGGAGAAGCACGAGCTCGTGTCCGAACCAGTGAGGGGATCAATCCTCCCTCGTTGGGAACGACGCCAGACACGTACGCATTACAAACGGTGCACCTCTTGTAGAGGAGCCTGGGGATCCCTTATCGGTAAACCTTGGATTAA
>APFE030381224.1:48400-61771 GCA_000404065.3 Pinus taeda | reverse complement strand
AAATGCATGTTTAGAGAAGGATTGCTCTTAATTGTCTTGTTTGTCACTAGAAAGTCTTAGGCTTCTAGGGAGGTTGGTTTTGACTGCAAGATTAACTCTTTCCGCATGACAAGCCTCAAACTGATTTCTAAAATTCGTAATGGTTTAAAATTTACAAAATGGTCTTTGAGGTAGTTTTCTAAAAATATACTGTTTTTCCAAAATTTTAGCATCTCAGATTTCAAACAGTCATTTTTGGGCACAATTTTTAAGGGAATGGATATGAACCAGAAAATTATGAGAGAGGTTATTGTTGAAAATATAACAAGCTAGATTTCATCCAAACATGTTTCCGAAATTCATAGTGGTTGAGCAAATACGCATACTTCTTTGGAGGCATTTAGTTAAAAAAACCGATTTTTCTAGAATTGTAGAAAACGACCAGATTTGGGAAATTCGTGTCAGATCTTCATTCCTTCAATGTGTAAATGGTTGTACCGATATTCTATTGATGAATATCAGTTTGGATCCAATCCCCATGTTGTTTTCTAAGGAATAGAGCCAAAATTATCATGAAAGAACATTATGAAAGGAAGGAGTGACATAGGTGTGAAGGCTAGCTTGTGTATATGGTAGATTGTATTACGTAAATCATATTTGTTTGGAGGAGGAGGGAATCAATCTTGTTGTTAAGGAAGGGAGGAGCTGCGCACTAGTGGGTTGATCCCTCGAGGGGACCACTAGAACCAGCGCAACATTGTTTTATGAATTTGTAGCAAGACTTCTGAAATGAATTTCTTTGGCATTAAATTCAGAATTCTAGTTTCTACTATGAAATAAGTTTATTTGGAAATCACTTCTAGATAATTTTGTTTCTCCATACTATTCTAAATATTTTGACTTAATCGTTGCAAGGGCAATGAGTTGGGTGGTTGGGCCCACCAGCCAGTTCGTTGCCCCAAACCTCTTAACTTTCTTTTGCTACATTTTAGTTTGCTTAGTGTGAGTGTGATCTTAGATAATTTTGCAATTTCATTTCATAGATCCTTTTCTTTTTCAGTCATTTAATTTTCAATTTCATTCCACAAGCTTTATTTTATTTCTCTGGTTATTTAAGTTTAATATCAATGCTTTTGGATGAATCTTCATAAAGGTTGAACTAAAGTAGACAATGAATGTTTTAACTGCATCTCTTATTTATTCTTACAAAGATTTAGCCTGATCTCATTGTTGCATGACAAAGTCTATTTCCAGGATGCAATGGTGAAATAATTGTTGTGAAAGAAATCTGGTTAACTTAACATGTATTCATGATTTCCTTTGAACATTATACGAGAAAGATTCATGCACTCATAGAAAAAAATTTATTCCTGCACTTTTGCAAGCAGATGCCCAGATCAACATAAGAAAATATTGTGAATCTTGTTGACAAAACACTCATAGAATTCACGATTATATTTAAATGTCTCATATATTATAAGGAAGTATTTAATAAGATCAGGGTAAATAACATGAATTATATATTAGTTCTTATTGCATATTTCCCTTACAATGAAAGTATTGAATTGTCTGTAAGAGAAGCAATGCCTTATTATCTTGATTCTTTTGAAATCATTCAATTATTTCCTTATATTAGTTGGAATGAAGTTGCTGTGTGATTTCTAGTTTCATGCTTGCAACATAGCAGTAATTTTTAAGATGTTTTGCATTCTTTATTTCTTGAATCACTTTCTTTTGAATGGGACCTACATTCCTTTGTCCCCTGGACAACTGAGGAAGACTTACTACAGGAGTCAACTCAACCAAGAAGAGGAGCAAAAAGTAAATTCTCAGAGTGTGTTTACTTTTCTTTGAAAAGTCTTGTTTATTTTTCCTGAATGATGCTCCTTTTGAATTTCTTACAAAAGCTTGGTTTTTATTTAACATATCCTTGAGGTTGTATTCTGGCATATATTGTGCTACCCCTCTAACTTTACTTACCTGTATTGACAAATTAAATGTTGGTGTAAATCTTGCATTTATACTGCCCGACATTTTGGCACTGTTGCCGGGGAGGCATTGTAGGATAAGGCCTTAATTATTTTTCATGCTTTTCCCTTTCCTTTGCAATTGAATTTCTAGATTAGTGAGATTTCCCTTGGTTTCTGAAGCATACTGGATGACATTCCCAGAGAGCTCACAAGCCAGGTTTTCCTTTCTGCAAATGAGTAATTTCCTTTAATGCAAAGCGTGATGCCTAATTTGTTTCTTTTAGTGCAATTTAGCTTTTATGAGTAATTTTCCTTTCTGAAAAGTGTGATGCTTGATTTAATGCAATTGAGTTTTTTATGAGTGATTTCTTTTACTGCAAAGTGTGTTACTTTTTTCTGCAATAGAGGTTATTTAATTTCCACAAGTGTGATTTCCTTAGTTTACAATCTTAGTTTGTTCTTTTTACTGCAATTGATCTTTTGAGTTTTCTAGGTGCTAAAAGAACCCCCCTACCCTCAATCTAGGTGTTGACAAGACTTTTGAACTAGTAGGAAAATGTCAGGAAGTGTGATGTTATTCAAAGAACTATCTCAAATTCTGGCAGAAGTTGGGGTCTCTGCTTCATAGAAAGAACACATCTTTGCATCAATTAGAAATCGGTCTACTCCTCTGGAAGAAGAGAATCATGAAGAACCAGAAGATATTCCTAAGGAAGCCGAGAAGCTATGGATCATGCTTGATGAGGAGAAGCCATCAGAAGTAGAGATTGAAGAACACCAACCTTATCCAACCCGCACGTTAGAGGATGAACAAAGAAATGTGGAGGATTTTCATGATGCACAAGATGTTTTCCATGAATCAAATAATCAAGAGTATATGGATCCTATAGAATCTTGGTTTCAGATCACTATCAGTATCCACTCCTCCTTTATCATTTGGAAATTTGTAACATCGCATCAGTTAATGCAGCTAGTACCCCATGTTCTAGTATTTTCTCGCATATATTTTCTAAATTTGAACATGAATATGATTATCATCTTGTTGTGCACTTGGTTTCATTAGAAGTCCTCGTATACTTAAAAGGAAGTATTCAGCTTCTTACAGTAGATCAGGGTAGAAGAATAAAGAAATGCCATGAATAAAGCTGTTACAACAATGCAATTGGGGTTTTGATTTTTAAAGCATAGCCACTGAAACTGCTTTTAATCTGCATTGGTTGTGAGCATACACATCTATGACAAAGCTTTTTGAGTATGATTCACTCTAATACCTCATCATTTTGGAAAAGTAACCCTGATTAGCCATTCTAATGAAGTTGTCATCTGAGATATACATTTTCACTTTCCCTGAGAAGGTACTATTGGAGAGCCTCCTATGGTGGACCACTTTTGTAAACATCATAATAAGTTATTCATGAGAACACTAGCATTATTAACTTAAAGAATCTTTCAGTCATTATCTGGAATCTTTCAGTCATTATCTGGGATATTTTTAATAAGTCTTTAGAGTAGAGGAACTAACAAGTAATGATTAGTCATTAAAATATTTTCACACCATCCCATACTCTTAACGAGTAGATTTCCCTCCTCACTTATCAAGTAACCTTCAAAGTTAAATACAATCAAAATTTCAAAATATTTAGCGAAGGATAGGAGGTCTTGTGATGAGCTGACCTACCATGATCATGGGACCTAACATGCATGACATTACTGCTACTGGTCACCAAGCCAGAGCATTGGCTTTCATCTAAAAAGCTGGAGGATAGGAGGCCTCATCACGAGCCGACATGTTCATTCATGTTACTTCTTGTGAGTGGCATTGCCATCTACTGGTTACCAAGCCAGGACAGTGGCCTTCATATAATTTTTAAAATTAAATAAGACAACTCTAAATCTATATCTAGTAAGTGGGACACAGGCATTTCACTCGGTTAAAAGACATCCCTACCAAGATTAAAGACACCTACGGGTAGTAGGGCCATGTCTATGGTATTAAAGTTAATTGCATACTATGACTTACATGGTTATCTTTCTCTTTCCCTAAAACTCATCATTTTATTTCTTGGATAATGGTTTTAAGATGATTTGAGCATATGATTTGAGTTCTTTCTTTCAAAAATTATGAATCTTTAATGATGTGGTACCCTTAGTGGATGTAATTCTTTGTAATGGATTAAGGAGAAATTTACTTTCGCATCTGCATGACAACAAATTTAGAGTGTTCAATTTGTTGATTGGTCTAGGAAGGTGTCATTTTGTTCTATTTTTATGTCCCTTTTCTCGTATCATAACTCACTTATTTTTTATGGTATTTAGAGTGATGAATTGCTCAACGATCATTACTCACTAGGTGTTGATGGACAACAATGTGTGTTGATTATGGATACCTCTAAATAAGCACTACATGATCTAGGTATAGGATTGTTGTATTAGGTGCGGGAATCTTATGGTAATTTTCTTCAAATTGCACCTGTTCAACAAACATTTGATTTTTTTATCACAAGTGTTAATAAGACTTTGGATGGAAATAATAGCTCTGAAATTATGACAAGTAGGGAATTCAATTGGAATAGGACAGCAGGTATGTGATGTCTATCATAAAGGTGTAGTACACTTTTTCCACAATGTTCTGTACAAAGCATTGCTTTCCTGTACCTGATCTGTTACATTGCAATTTTACCATTTCTAGATTTGATATCTTCATCAAGATTGTAACATGGTTTTAGTTGGCATAGTAATAATAATGTTGCAGACTTGATGAATGCTTTAATTGATGACATACCATGATATCTTAATATTTCCTTGCTAATATTTTTGCTGACACTTTTATCAGTGAGCATAGTATGATCTTTAAACATGACAAAGTCGAAGCACCAATTTCTTTCTTTAGCTCCAATTTGCACGGGGCTGAATTAAACTATTCAAATGATGAAAAAGAAGCTTTCGTTGTTTTCAAATCAATAAAGCATTTCAAACGCTTTCTCCTGAAAACCCACACCAAGGTAGTAGTCCCATTCTTAGCAGTGAGAAATCTATTAATACAAAGAGATGTAGGTGAGAAAAGGGAAAATTGCGTAAAAACACTGTAGGAATATGACATTGAGATCAGACAAGCCAAAATTGTAAAAGGTCAAGGTTTTTGCCAAATGTTAGCAGGAGCATCCAACTAACCAACACTACAAGATTCAAGTGATGATATACAAGTATATGATGTAAGCCTCAACGACACAGAATCCAAATATGCTGATATTATCTTTTATTTGAAAAATTCATATGCTCCTATGCAACTAAGTTAGAAATGAAAAAGGGCTTTGAGGTTAAAAGCTAGACAATATCAAATCATCAATAATGTGTTGTTTAGAATAAATTATGATTCTGTTTTGCTTAGATGTCTTCAAATATTTGAGGTAGAAAAGGCTTTTCAAGAACTCCATGATGGACTAGCTGGTGGACATTTTGGAGGAGACACAACCGCACATAAAATCCTGCACGCTCGCTATTATTGGCTAACCTTATTTAATGATGCTTATGATTATGTAAGGAAATGTAAAGTTTGTCAAACAACTGCTAGGATACAGAGGAAACCCCCATTACCATTGCAGCTAGTCAACATTGAACAACCATTTGAACAATGGGCACTGGACAAAGTAAGTGAGATCGTTCCTCACTCTTCAAAGCATCATAAATATATCCTTACAACAAATGATTACTTCACAAAGTGGGTGGAAGAAATTCTATTTAAGGTAGCGAAATGGGAAAGCACCATTGAATTTACTGATCAGTCTATTATTACCAGATTTGGTCTACCATCTGCCCTCATGTTTGATAATGCATCTTATTTTATAGGCAATGCTATGATAGAATTTTCTCTTAAAACAAGTTTTAAACTTATATTCCCTGCTAACTATTATCCTCAGGGAAATCGCTTGGCTAAATCTACAAACAAAAATCTCATAAGAATTATGAAACGAACCGTTAATCAAAGTCAGAAAATTGGGCACAAATCTTTAATATTTTCTCTATGGGCAGATCGAATAACATAGAAGGCCTCAATAGGCACTTCTCCTTTTAATTTGGTATATGGGAAGGAAGTTATCCTCCCTACAAATGTAGCTATTTCCTCTCTAGCCCTAGTTCAATTTATTGAAGAAACCCCTTCCTCTTCTATGCATGTATGATATCACAAATCCTTCAGCTCTAGAAGAAAGGGAAAAGGCCAAAATCACACATGCACATCATCAACAGTTTGTCAAATATTCATTTGATTCAAATTCTGTAAGTTCAAAATCCTTTCCGCTCAGAGAGTTGGTATTGAAATGGGATAAAGCATGCAAGGAAAAAGGTCATCATACCAAATTCCAAAGAATGTGGCTTGAACCATTTCAGATTGTGGAACAAATAGGCCCATAAACCTTTTTATTGCAAGATTTATCAGGCAAGAGAGATTCTCTGCCTATTAATGGGAAGATTTTGAAAAAATAATTTTCATAGAAGATAATCTCTTTTATTCATTGTATATTATTGCTTTTACATTTTAGGAAAATAAAAGTTGAGTAGCATTTACTTTTGGCCTTTATCATAATAGTCTCTTTTATATTTTGACTTTCCACTTTTATAAGTAGATATTGTTAAGCAGATGACTTTTACATATGAACATAAGCTAAGTTGTGCCTCTCTGAAATTGCTTGTCCTCTACCAAAATTAGCTGTCCTTTGGTAAAATTCAACTTTGTAAAAGAACCTTTTTTCTACCATCATTTAAGAAAAGTATCTATAACAAAGCAAGGACTCTCTACAGAGAAGCATCTTTAACTCTATAATTGTCATCCAAAAACTCTCAAGGAGTCAATGATTCTCCCCATCTAGTGAGCTTTCAGTTTTTAGATTGTAATTCTAAAATATGCTTAAACTTAAAGGATAATAGGTCTCATCAAGCGTCGACTTACCATGATCATAGGGAAGTAACAAACTGACATTACCAATTCTGCATACCAAAATAGGGTAATGGCTTGAGATTATGTTAATCAAAAGACAAGGGGTATCATCACGAGCCAGCTTGCTAAATTAAAATTACAACCAGTGAATGGCATTGTTCATTTTGGCCATAAAACCAAGACAATGAACTTTAAGAAGAAAATGAAAATTTTAAGAAAATGGAATTGTTTAGAAAAGAGAGAAAGCAAGTTAGTATATAAATATGAATTTATCTTTAAAAATTGCACTCTTACCTAGATGGGATATCGAATCATCGTTGGTTAAAAGGTAACTCTGTCGAGGCTCTAGATTCCTGCTGGTAGCGGAGGCTCTACATATGACAACTGAGTACATCTAAAAGATAATGTGCGAGAGTCCCCTGTTTTTATCTTTAAAACCAGGTAATGATTGATGTAGACAAAGAAATTTTCATATTGAAGAGGATAATCAAATGGATGATAATTAATTTGATTTTGTTTTTTATTCAGAGAAATTTTACTTATCTTATATTTCATGTATTTTTATTTTCTAAACTACCTTTATTTTGGAAGTTCTTAGAAATTTCAAAAAACTATCAGAGATCACTGGTTCTTCTAGTGAATCGCAAATTGTTGTGCTATTCAAAAACCCCCACATCTATTAATATGATAGCTAATATTCTATTAATAAATAAGGACCCTTGATAAAATCCCTTAAAAAAGATTTAGCATTTAGACACTTTCTTTTAAATTTTTGGAATAAAGCAAGATATTGAGTCAAAACCCTTTCAAAGCTAGCAATACTCACCTTTTCACATACCACTAGACCAAGTGTGTCAAAAGCCTTATTAACCAAAAAACTCGCGAAAATCGATCAAAGGAATCACCATGCTTAACCTAGATATCGTTAGGCTTTTTCATTTTAAACAAGGGCCTAAGGCATTTCCTATTAAAGTAAATCCCGTATCACATATTGTCATTCACAAAGGGTGCACTCTCATGAAGCATGTTGAAATACGCGAAATGAAATATTGCGAGGAGACATTCAACCTTGTCACATCGCATCGGAAACACTTAAGAAAGGTCTGAAATCTTACGAACTACATGATGTTGCGAAATGCGATAAAGTCCTGGACCCGATAGAACCCAATATCATAAAATGATGATTAAGTCCTCTGCGTGATGAAAAGTGCTTTATAAGGTAAATAGTTTTAAATGATAAAGAACACGCTACTTATCTGCATCTCGCATCCCGCGGAAACTTAAGGAACTTTAAAGAAACACACAATCAAACATGTGAAATGCGATTTGTGACATTACATCACAATCGCAAAATCAACATTCTCACAACTGAAGTACACCACCTTAAAGCCTATCCTCTCGTTTTGCAATGTGATACATTAATGAGAAATAAAAGCGATGATAAGGGACCATTAGTGCCTATTTAATATAGGTTAATGGAATTAATGTTAAAAAGCGGCTTGACGTGATACAATATCTTTTCATCTGTGTTTGATTAAAACTCATTTCTTCTCACATTTTCAAGTTATCTATATCAGTCATTCTCATTTTCATTCTTACTTGTGTTTATTCAATAAACTTCCCCTTTGTTCCATTTCAACAAAAATCTACAGGAAGCATTGTTGGAAATAATGGAAAGAAGGGAAAGGCAGTTGCGTCTAAGAAATCAGAAATGATTCCTTTTTTCTCCGATACTACGTGTAGCAGAGACGAAGGAACTATGACCTGGGAGGATATGTACAACTTGTTAGAAGAAGAGCACCCAAGGCCACTGGAAACAAAGGCCAAGATAGATTCCCAGGAGTCAATGGATGCCTCCTATTTCGAGATGCAATGCTCTTTCCTGCACTGCATAGCTACAGGACCAAAGATAATCCTATATATTGACATGCTCAAGTGGGTAATTAACGAGGTGGACATTTTCGACCAAACATTCAGGAATCACAGACAAGAGGTCATGGGGTCTTTTTCAGCCGACAGCCTACGAATCATGTACTAGTTACTAGAGTCATAGAAGCTCTACAATAAATAGTTCCTTGAGAAATTTTATAAGGGGAATGAAGACCCAAAAAATGTCAACCAAACCTAGATAGTGAACAAAGGAAAGCTGAAACGGGATAAAATGGGTATGTACTCTACGACATCCATTTCTCCCCCTTCTAGTTTCACAGAAGAAATGCTTTGTAGATTGTTCGATAAACCTGATAGAACCAAGTTTTCCTCAGAATGGCTCCCATTAATAGATGCAGCTATGAATGTAACGATAATGAACTAGGCTCAAATTTTGTCAGACAATTTAGCAAAGGCCATTATGAAATATAGGAGAAAAAGAAGTCCCTCTTTAAGAGTTTATCCCTCTTTTTTTATGAGTTCTTTTGTAATGCGTTTAGTCTGTTGTAGTAGTAAATTTCCCATTATGGGATGGAGGTGGACTATTCAATACCCACTTCCTATCCATGTGTACCATAAGAATTAGTTGGAATCTCAATTTAACCCCCATTTTTACAAAATTTGTCAAGGAGTAATGCTACCCGTCCATAAAAAATATACAATAGAACCGCCCCTAGGTTTTCTAAAGAGGTCGAACTGGATATCTTGCTAGTAGCTGGATGGTTTGGGGAGGATACATTTACCTATATCAGAGTATTTTGTAGCATTTCTTCAACACATGTTCTCCCATATTATGTCCCTGACAAATTATTGCCCAGAGAAATAGCCTACCAAGCAGCAGGGGAAGGTGGATTAAGCAGAGGATTGAAAGAGCAGAAGAAGGCCATTTGGCGTAAATTTCCATTACAATGTGGTGCACTTGTGCTACATGATTTTGGACATACATGCAAAGAAGAAGAGATCATTAAATATCTGAAATTAGCCACATTTCCGGGAAGGCAATATGACCTAGATGACATTGTTAAGAATTTTACTACTATGGTGAAAGTAAAGCCATTCACACATGAATGGGACCCCTTTGATGACCTTTTCCTACAGGCAGAAACATACTCACAAGTGTTGCATTTGGCATTGACACCTTTTACACCAGATGATCTTAGATCTTTCCATGTATATAGGGAGAAAAGATTATTGAAGGTCCCATTGGACCTACTGCAGATAGAACCAATAAAGGAGCCAACTCCCAATGTAAGCTTGGATGACAGCTCCAAAGAACACTCTGAAGAAGGAACCCAAAAGAGATCTAAGCATGAGTCAGATCACTTAGAACAAAAATCTAAAAATGGGTGAGGACATACAAATAATGACATCTAAAAGGACACAACTGGAACTACATAAGAGACTTCCGAGCAAACTTCAACAAATAAAAAAGAAGAAATTATCTCTGCATCAACTCAGTCGAGAAAGAGCCCGATTATTGACTTGGAATAGGAATGGGAATAGTTCAACAAGAAACTTCACATAGATTCAAACCTTGAGCAAACATTTGAGATACAGACTCCTAAGTAGACCCAGCATAAGTCAAATCTGGAAATGACAGAGGAAGGAGTTAAGGACACTTAGAATGTTGAAATCATTCCTATTACGCCTAATTCAAAAATTTTTTTGGGAGTTGAAGAAATAATTCCACTAGATGTATTTTATAGTCCCACCCATAAAGCTATATTCGAGAGATAGAGGAAGAAAAGAAAGATGGATGTTGTGACTACTACAACTTCTGAAAATGAACCAATGGACACCATTTGGAGGGACTGACCCATGGACCCATCTGAAAGTCTCACAAAATTGTTGCAATAAGCAGGAGCGTATGCCACAACAACTATTGACAAAGTGACAGAGGTCCAAATACTGCTTAAGGAAAAAGAACAATGAATTATGTTGTTAGAACAACAATTAGCTCAGGAAAAGTCCAATGAACAAGCAGAATTACAAGTAACCCAGCTCCAACAGGAATGAAAAAATGGGAATACAACATCAGGCCAACCTAGTAGAAGGATATGCACAGATACAATAATCTGAAAATCAATGAGTTCATAAAGGAAGCACTCAATCTTAACTCCCAACTGATGCAGTAGAAGGAAGTACTTTTCTAGAAGATTTCGCAGATAAGTCCTTACTCCAAAACCAGTGATAAGTTAACAAACCAAGTTGTTCACATGAGAATTGAATATGATGAAATCTATAAAAGGATTTATGACTTTATCACTTGGCAAGAATCAGAGGATGGGAGAAAGTTTTATCTACCGAAGCTAGAGGAATGTCACAAAGGCATCCTTTTCAGAGATTGGGATTCTCGGTTGGAGCAAGCATAAAGGGAAACATCGATAGAAGCAACAACAACAAACATCATAATTGAAGCCATCAACAAAAATCTACATACCAACCTGGTTACAGAATGTGTACCATTATTTCTTCCTAATGTCAAATATTTATAACAGCAGTGGACACAGGCAATGTAGGAAAAGGAGGAGGCAATCAGGCAACTAAGTACGCTGAATTGGGAAGCATACTGGTAGTTTTTTGTGAAACCATACAATCAGTGGATGACTTTGAGGTGCCTAACAACCTCAACACAAAATATGGTGCCAGCACTAACAGACGCTATATTTGTTGCACATGTGAAATTTGCCATCGACCAACCGACTCAGCTCAAGCCTATTACAGTTATTGTGATCTCAAGGAACAAGTGCAAAGGATTTAATCATTTAGTTTATTTTTATTTTAGTTTTATTTTCACATAATCTAACGAAGGTCGTTTAAACCTCCTTAGTTATTTTTTGTAATAATCTATTTTAGGACCTATAGTTTAGTAATTAAATCCCTCTCATGGATTTAGAGAGGGGTCCATAAATTTGATCAGAAACATTCTTCGAAACATTGCACTTCTGTACTTTTGAGGAGGTTATGATGGAATGAATGGAACAAGATCTATTTTCTTTCAAATATCTAATATGCTCTACTGAAATTCACTTTTGTACTCTTATAATGTTTTGGATTGATTGAGATTGGATTAATATTGCTAAGACACATGAGCAGGACAAATCATATATGGTACTTTTATATTATGATCCTACTTTATTTATGTATCCCACAATGCTTCTTCTTTTAATTATTTTATGTGTGAAAGTATGAATTACAATTAGAATTTAGGCTATTTTAGTCAGTCGA
Source organism: Pinus taeda (assembly GCA_000404065.3). Classification (NCBI taxonomy): domain Eukaryota; kingdom Viridiplantae; phylum Streptophyta; class Pinopsida; order Pinales; family Pinaceae; genus Pinus; species Pinus taeda. Next base: position 49,732 of record APFE030381224.1, on the reverse strand, counting down.
GGCAAGTTGATTGTTGACATTCATTATTATTGACACTAGCAAATTGTTTATGGAGTTTTTGATGCAAAGTTGAAATTTAGTAAACTTTTCCAAAAAATTATAGACTTCCTTCAACATTATTCACCTTATAATGACAAGTATATCATATCCTGACAGCCACCAAGAAGTTATAAATGCACTAATAGTATCAAATAATGAATAATTTCAACAAAATAAGAATTAATTTATAAATTTGTATTACAACATGGGAACATGGAATTCTTGGAAGCGCAGATTTTCTTTTTTATAATTCTTGGTATCTTCCTATGCATTTTTTAATGAGTGAATTTAATAAATGTACCCAATTAGAAACTATTGGAAAATATATGATACAGATGGTTCAGATGCAAATTTACTATTTAGTAAAATTCTAATGAATAAGGGCTAAAATCATGAATTTTTTTAATACATATCATGGGGCCCTATTCACAGCAAACATGTCCCTCAAAACTCTCAAGGGAAAAAAATTGTCAGATACTTCTCATGCTAACTTAAACATAATTTCTTCATATTTTATGTTATTAATAGGATTTCATTATTTAATTGACCTCTTCTTGTAATGGGGGAAAAAATAAATGATGGTCCAATCGACCGGAAAATAGGAACCCACAATCACCATAGCTAAAGGTAAATTAGAAAATTCAATAATGTGTATTTACCACAACCAAGCTCTTCTTATTCTTGGTAGTTGAAATTCCAAAAGCAACCCAACAATCAACAAAAGAATTTTAGGAAAAAAGAATTTTTCATATTCCATCAATATACATTCAACACCCATCAAGAATAATAGAAATATGTACAACCACAACAACTCTTTGATTGTATAATCTTCCCATTTTGTAAATTTTCCGTAGTATAATCATAAACAAGCCTTGCATTCCTGCATTTGGCACAAGCATCAATATTGATTATACAGTCATCATTCTGTCAAACTAATTAATGTCCACCACTAGCACGAAACCTGGATTTTAGTAACTATTCAGTGAACAAACAATTACATGCTCACAATAATACTCTTTACATATATCTATTGTTAAGTATCACTGTTGGGTCCCTATAATACTAGTGATTACTCCATTAATATTATAGTTTCATCCCTTATTAATATTGTTGTGCCCATATTATCCCCATATTGTTATTACTGTGCCCCATATAATCCCTCTGTTGTTATTTTTGTGGCTTTATATTATTATTGTTAGGTCGGCTGGGTTATATTGTGACTCCTTAGACTCCTATATATAGAAAGGAGGTTTTGTCATTTGAATCATCCAAGAATGTTCATTTATGTAATGT
>APFE030381224.1:7463-44269 GCA_000404065.3 Pinus taeda | reverse complement strand
CTTATACCTCTGTAAGAATTCCCAACTAAAACAAAGATTCTTATGGAATTGCACACTTCTCCCTTAGGAGGGCACTCAGGATTTTTAAAAACTTACCACAGGGTTAAGAAGGAATTTTTTTGGGATGGCCTTAAATCAAATATTCGAAAGTTTGTGGTAGAAATTTTGGTTTTCCAACAAAATAAAGTTGAAACAATTAAGACACCGGGTCTATTACAACCTTTATCCATTCCAAGCCAACGTTGCGAGGAGGTTTCAATGGATTTTATCACAGGTTTACCCAAGTCTGAGGGAAAGAGTGTCATCATGGTGGTAGTTGACAGACTTACCAAGTATGCACACTTTTGTGCATTGTCACATCCATTTAAAGCTAGTACAGTTTCTACTGCATTTAGGGAAACAATTCAAAAGCTACATGGAAACCCAAAGATTATTGTAAGTGACAGAGATCCCATTTTCACTGGAAATTTTTGGACAGAATTATTTTCTTGTCTTGGTACTCAGTTAGCTCATAGCTCATCTTATCATCTCAATCTGATGGGCAAACTGAGATAGTAAACATATGTTTGGAAGGATATCTTCGTTGCTTTGTATCTGATAAACAGACACAATGGGTTAAATGGTTGCCTCTGGCTGAATGGTGGTATAACACTTTCTTCCATACAGCAACAAAAATGACCCCATTTATGGCACTTTATGGATATCAGCCACCATCCATCACATCATATTTAAGAGAAAATTCTAAGGTTCAAGCAGTGGAACATCACATCGAACATCAACAACAAGTCCTCCAACTCTTAAAGGATAACCTCATGTTGGCACAGAATAGAATGAAACAACAAGCAGATCAACATCGCAGTGAAAGAAGTTTTGATGTAGGTGATTGGGTATTCCTAAGGATACAACCATATAAGCAAATGTCCCTCAAGCAAGCTAAGACGGATAATAAATTATCACCAAAGTATTATGGTTCATACAAGGTGTTGCAAAAGATTGGTATTATGGCACACAAATTGGAGCTTCCGGCAGCTTCTCGATTGCACCCAGTTTTCCATGTTTCATGTTTAAAGAAGGTTATAGGCGATAAGCTCCCAGTTCAAACAATATTGCCAGAACTTGACGAGGAAGGAAAAATTATATTGGACCCAGAAGCAGTCACAAAAAAAATAACTCGACAGCTACGAAATCGATCAATTTCAGAGTATCTTATCAAGTGGAAGAACTTATCTGCTAAAGATTCCACATGGGAGGATGTATACAGAAGCATCCATAACCACTCAAGCATTGAGGACAACACTTTTTTGAAGGAGAGGGGCATGTTGGGTCGCTATAATACTAGTGATTACCCCATTACTATTTTAGTTGTACCCCTTATTAATATTGTTGTGCCTGTATTGTCCCCATATTGTTATTATTGTGCCCCATAGAATCCCTCTATTGTTATTTTTGTGGCTTTATATTATTATTGTTAGGTCGACTGGGTTATATTATGACTCCTTAGACTCCTATATATAGAAAGGAGTTTGTGTCATTTGAATCATCCAAGAATTGTTCATTTATGTAATGTAAAGGAGGTTTCCCCCTCGAAGAGGCTGAATTCTAAGGCGTTGGTCTATCTTTTCTATCTTTTCCTTGAGCTGGTTTCATAAAAATCACTGTATACCTCTAATGAGAAAGCCAACTCAAGGATTATTCATGTTATAAATATACATAAGCCAACCAAGCATCACATTGAAAACAAGTTTAATTGGGTGTGGATAAAACGCAGATAGATTAGAGAAAATCTAAAGACACACTCAACAAGTTATCATAGCTTCCTCTAGGGTAGCCACAATATAAAATAATTCATGGGTAACATAAGAAACCTATAAACTTTGCATGCAAAGACTATTTATGACTCCATGATTTTAATAACATTAACGAACGGATGTAAAAAAAAATTGGCAAGTTTGCATTGAATGTTAGTTTAGGTAAATTTGTAACTATCCTCTATTAAATCACAATACCTATTCAACTATAAATAAATAAAAAAACATAAGGAAATATGTACTCTGTGACAACACTATGCCTAGATGTACTCTAGACGACAATCCATTTGTACCAGGTTCTCCAAAATCTATTTATTCAACCTCAAAATTTAGGGGCACACCATCAATAGAAACTCCCTTTTCATTACTCTCCATGCTAAGCTACACATACAGAAAAATAGATTCATTGCATTATTAAAAAATTAAAAAATATGATCTTAGAAAATGAAGGCTAAAGTGTAAAAAATTGATAGCAGAAAGCATCCAAGACAAAAGTTTACTTGCTGGATGTGTGGTGCAAACTTCTCTAGAGCCTGAGTGTATGGCTTGATAGTGTACAAGGTCGCTAAAAAGAAGAAAAACTATAAGACTTTGACAAGTTATAATTAATAAATTTTTAAGGTAATTAAAGAATCCTTTTTATGCCCATTACACACTATAAGGTAGGGGTTCAAGGAAGGAAATACTAAGGAAATTTATCGAAATAGTTGGGGGTAAAAATGGCCCCAACTTTAATGCAATACTAGCATACTGACCAAACTAGGTTTTACTTGCACTAGAACGGGATCCATAAACAACATGCATGTATGATTTCATATGAAAATGGTGAATCATAATACATTATAGTTTCAACTAGATATGTAAACACCATGAATGTCTGATGTCATCGATTCAATATGTGAATGGGTTATCTGTCTTCAAATCGATGGGGAATTTTTTTTCTTAGACTCCATCAATATCCTTCTGGTTTCTCCACCAAACCCAACTACTTCATGCTTTTGTGTCTTGATGGTAAGTAGTGTGTGAAGTGTTTAGAAATAGCTCAAAATTTAGTAAATATAAATAGCATATTGTAACTCTCACATGTTGTTATATATCCTCCTTACTATCACATGATCTCTATCTCTATCATCCTCATTACTCGAATAGGTGTTGTTGTTGTCCATAAATAACCTTCAACTATCAAGATGGGTTTTCCCCTTCACTTTTGGGCTTGGAGATTTCATGTTCTAGTGGAATTAGGGGTATTTTGAGGTCTAAAATGGGCCTCCTAAGAAAAATGTAAAACCAAAATAAAATTTATAAGAACCAATAGGATTCAAGATGATGATGTCAACCATGGCGGATGATTCACCATTTTTGGAGTAAAAAAGTAAAAGCATTAAAAAATAATAAAATAATAAAATGATAAAACCATTTTTTCAACTCATATTTTAAACTTATCTCCCTAATGTTTTACTCAAATTTCAAGTAGTATTACTTGTTGGATGAAAACTTTAATTCCTCATCCAAGCAGTACCCATATTGCATAATTTTGATGGGCCCTGCTACACCAAAAATGAGAAATACATGAAAAAACATGATTGCAATTACATTTTTCATGTATTTCTATTTTTTCATGTAGAAAGGTCCATAGAAAGTATGAAACATGGGTATTACTTGGACGTGGAATCAAATTATGCATCCAACAAACATTTCCACTTGAAATTTGAGTAAACCCATAAGGAGATAAGTTGAAAATACGAGTTGAAAAAATAGTTTTTTCTTTTTCCCTATAAATTGTGATGATGTAATCTAATCTTATTTTATTATTTCCACTATTATTTTATAATTTCCTTAAGAGGCCTGTTTTAGACCTCAAAATTACCCTAGTGTTTGAAGCATTCCTTTCTTCACACTTCGATTTGTCTCATATCTACACCTAAAAGGGGTTCTTCTAGTGGATTGAAGCATTCCTTCTCTCCCACTTCGATTCATCTTGTCCCTACACCTTATACGGTTTATTTAGCAATAAAATTTTGAGGCATGAGGATTTCATTTTACTAAGGCCACCTAGTGGCTTTGTAAGAGGATCTTAGCAAACCCGTTACACTAAGGAGAGGACTAACTAAGTGAAACTCCAACTCTACTAAACTCGTCATCCTAGATAGGCTTGTCTTGTTTAGTTGGGAGTTTCATCGTTGCCTTAGGGCCCATATTTTACCAACTTATTTCCCCTGTCCTAGGGTTGGTTGGCATTTTGGATTGTAATTAAGTCTCCATACCTACCCTCTCCTAGGTTCGATTCACCTAATTCACCCTTAGGATTCATCCTTAAGTGGCTCAACCATGCCTAAAGCTAAAATAATGAGTGATCCCAAAAGAAAAAAATGGAAGTGTATCACATCAAAATTTATTAAGAAGTTTGAAAGACATAAGATTTTGAAACTTATAACCTATAGTAGAGACTTATATTAGAAAAGGGAACAATCAACTTAAATATATATGAAGAAAAGGCTAGCTAGAATGAATTTTGTTCTATGTAAATCAAAATATCAATCTAATAAGATTGGACACTATGATAAAAAATAAATATCTCTTGTTAATTATTTAAAAAATATGATAAAATATTTTTACAATCACATTAATCATTGTTGTTGCTACAATTTTTTTATCTTAAATCTTGAGTGAGTAATCTACTTGACATTATTGACCCAAATCACATTTGAATGCAGCAAATTAAAAAACTTAAAAAAAAAAAGACTCATTTTCCACAAAGTAGAAATCATAAACACAAGATAGGGATCCTTACCAATATGAACCCATGTAGAAGCCATATTTCCACTATCACCAAAAATGACATTTTTATTTACAGCCATATGACACATTTCACAAACTATCTCATAATGGTTTTCTACAAAATTACGACAATAGGTATAATATAAATTAAGAATTACTAGAAATATTGAAGGAGAGTGAGAACTTGACATGTACATAAAATATATTTCATAAGTGCTAGGTTTCCTATATTTAAGAATATGCATAGGTTGCCATGATGGCTATATATTCATGTAGTAGAATGTTGGAATATGAATAGCCCATGATACTTATAAAGTCACATATAGACCTTAAATCAATCAAAGCTTCAAATTTTCAAGATTTGGACTTGTTAGCCGAGCTCGGGAAATTTGGGCATAGATTGTAGTTTCTGCCCACCAGTACAACAAAATTGAATGTGTTTCACTGACGGATGAGATTAGTTTCTTCACTCTTTTCTAAATTCAACATTAAAACCACAAATTGCAATTCAACACCATGACAGTTTGACATAATGATTTATCTTTTTTAAGAAAGTAGGTTTTGTCTTAAGGATATTAGATAGTAACTCCATAATCAATTGTTAGAGATTCAATTCTCATACAAAAATGAGATGGGCCTGGGCATAGTCGTAGATCCAAGCCAAATCAATCTTTAAATAATCTAATATTAAGTTGAAGGACATATTATAAACCTCTAGTTCAAAAACAAAAGTTTTTTGGTGGAAATTCTTGAAATACCATCAAATATATATGGAAATCAACTATCACAGATCACCTACTCAGTGCTACCTCCAAGAAATAACTTCCAAGTTCCCTATAACAATTACCTACTCCTCACTTGTACACATTATGTACAGTGCTAAACTTTTCACTTAACATGGGGTCCATGCACTCATGAGAATTCCATAAGATTAAACAGACTCAAATAATAAGGTCAAAAGCATAGAAGAGTAATCATAGAGCACAAGGGATTAGCTCAACTAGTTTTATTTGGCTAGCTCCATGCCAAGAGGTGCTTGGTTCACATCCCCCTCGATAAGGTACACTAGTCTGCACCAACAAGATTACTAGGGATGTCATCCATAAATGTAAGTAGGCATCCCTTGAGTTTCCCAATAAGGTTTTCCATGGGCAAAAAAGAAGTAGATTCACATTATATTTTGTAAATTAATTAATTCACTTGGTTTGAAAATATGATCATTTAACTCGTTCCAAAATACAACAATTCTTTTTAATAGATTCACAATAACTACTCAGCAAACACTCTCCATAAGGGGGGAAAACTCCCAGGTATATTAAAATAATTAGAACTAGATTTCACCATGTGCCATTTATATATTAAACCCATATCTATAGATTTGTTATCTAAAAGTGAAATTCTAATATAAAAGTTGCATCCACGGAATCCTTGCAAAATAGACCCCATACACATATGACTTCAGTTATGCTCACATTCAGATTTTTCTATTAATCCATTTAGCACAGAAAGATTAAAAGTATTTTATTAGGTAATTCAACCTAGTGCCAACATCCTCTTCATGTTGAATCTGTAGGGAATCATTTTTTTATCTTTAAAGATATATATAAGCTTCAAAGTTAAAATAAAAACACTCATAAACATAGTGGAAAATGAGAGGCAAAAATTTCATCTCAATGAGAGGCCTCAAATATCATAGTAACAATGGTTGTCTATTCCTCACAAGAATCAAGGGGAAATTAAGAGGAGAATAACCCTGATATGAATTCTAAGAGAGAAATAAAGGAAAGAAAATCTCAGACTTACTTGAGACGAAACCTTAGTTGGATATTCGAATCACCAAAACACAGAACAAAACCTTGAATAAGTTAGTCTCTCTATAAGGAATCTAATGAAAAGATGTTAAGGGATACCCAGGTTTGGGAAAGGGTAAACCCATAAACCAATCATCATATTTCTAGAGTTTCTCATGAGTTTTTAAAAATAATCTATAAAGAATACCTATGCGCAATGTTAATTAGTAAATTTCTCCATTCCATGAAAGTTAAAAGGAAAAGCCAGAAAGAGTAATAACCCTTGTTAACAGGAAATAACAATTTTTGTCTAACTATTAGGCCAGGAGGTAACTCCTCAAATGAATTGTATTTCTTATTAACATAGATGTACATTTATATTACATTCTTGTGACTGTTGGATTCATCTTCCAATGTCTCTTGAACTCCTTTTACTGCTTAACTTCCACACCATAACCCTTAGAGGATTAGGTGTCCAACATTCCCCACCTTAATCCGAAGGGGTATGTATGAGTCCAAGAAGAGAGTTGTAATACAAAATGTGAAAAAATGTGTGGCAACACTAGGCTGAATGTGCTCTCTATGACAGAACATTTTGTCAATGTCCCTGTACTCCTCATTCCTCAATCCTAGAGGACATATATAGTGAACCCTACATGCTTTCCCATCATCATGAAACTCCCATTATGTCCCTCTTCATGAGCATAAAATTTCCCTTTTGCATCATTTCCCAAGAATATTCCTTTTACCCGAGTTTACAAGACCACCTCTAGTGATCCATTCCTTCCTCACACCAATTTGTAGATTTTAAAACCCAGCCTAGCGTTATATGGTGCAAAAGAGCCTTTCCTCAGTTCCGTCGATCCTCTTTTGGAAAAAAATTTAAATATGGAGTCAAAGCTTCGAGGTCTAGAAGCTTCATAACGAAAGTCTGGTAAATGGTTGGGCTGGAAGGAGCTGAGGAATTCAGTTTGGGCTCCTTTCCTCTATTAATATGGAATAAACCAAAGAGATAAGCCCTCTTCCATCATAAGAGGAACCATATCCCCTCCATGAAAGCTATATAAACTCGTCCTTTTCCAAGCTAATCTAGTATTTGTATTTTTGGAGTTTGAATAACCAACAAGATATCATAGCTTGTAGCTTTCTATTTTATGTTTGTGGAGGGAGAATAGTGTCTTTGGTTTGGTTTGGAACTAAAGGGAAGAAGCCTTAAAATTTCCATTTTTGGGGCTAGTCATGAGATGCTAGCAGAGGTGTGGGAACCAGAATACGTCGGAGGAGACCTACAATGTCATGGCATTGGTTGTAATCTCTTTCTAAACTTATATGAATACAACTATTGATTGATTTCCTACATTAAGTGTTATCTCACATTTGATATCTGAAGATTACTTAACCTTTTAAGTAGGTTGAATACAATTTGTATGCTATCACGTTTGTTGTTTTTGTTTGTTTGCTTATTTCAGGTACTCGAAGGAAGGAAATGACAAGTAGCTGGAGTGAGGAAGGAGGATCATCATCAAGCAGAATAGGATTCTAAGAGGTAGGCCCTCTTATTTGGTTCTAGTCTAAGGAAGTTTTCCATATATTGTTTGTTTATGGCTAGACCCGCTCTCTTGGGCGAGAGGAATTGTCTTTGTCCACATCGAGAATTTACCTTCACTAGAAATTGGTGACTCCACTGGGGATTGAACCCAGAATCTATGGTTTTTCTAGCTAGCCTCTTGACCTTTCAGTTTTTTGAGAAGTTCCATCATAACCGGAACTAGTTGCTACCCTTGAATACCACTCATTCCTCCAGGACAAGTGACCTTTAAGCTCTTTTATGACTCGTAGAAATTGAAAACATTGTTGAGTATTTTTTCCCTTTTAGACTCATTAAAGTAAATAAAAGTAGGGAGTCATCTTTGAGCTCTTTTCTAACTCTTTAAATATGAAAATATTTCGAGCTCTTGTTGTTTTGAACATGTTAAAGGCTACGAAACGTCATTTACCCATTATAGGTTTACCCCTTTTTTGGGCTGGGATAAACTATTTACGAAAATGGTACTCCTTGACTGACATGGTCAAGCAGTTCTCTCAAGTATCTTTTTCTACCTTTTCAGGCTTAAGAGACACAAATGTATGAAAAGGGACCATGTGGAGTTTTCTTTTCCATGTCTTTTTCGAACTCTATAAACATGAAAAAGATACTGATTTACAACTTTGTTGGACTTGTTAAAACATTAAACGACATTAAATTCATCACCATGACGGACATGAGCTTCTCCTTCCTAGGGATCATTAATATTACTAGGTTGGATTCATCTGAAGGATGGACTTACAATGTAAGCACATGCTATCCCCTTCAAGTTTGTGATAAAAAATAATTGGGGTATCGGCCAGAAATGGAGGGGGAAAATAGGAAATCTTATCAGTTGTGTCGACAACTCGCTCTTGAACATGACACTTTCTACTTCTTGTTGGGTTGGGATATCCTTACTTCATCATTGACCTTCCTGGGTTGGGCCATTCATTTTTGCCTTCCATTTGATCTCTGCCATGTCATCATGACCTCTGACCCTATGCATCCAAAAGCTACCAAACTCCGGAGTTGTGTCGCCGATATGTTTAAGACTTTTCCTTCTATAGTTACACTCATTCCTGATTCTTTGTATCATCCATTATCATTGCATCCCTTCATCTCGTGTTGATGATGTGAGATATATCATGGCCCTCCTTCGACACGGTCACTTCCCATTGACTTCATCTCATTATTCGGGAAGTTGGCTAAGAGACTCCCTTCCAGTACCTTAGAACTTGCATACCCTAATGGCAAGTTCTTTGCACTCGATGACAAGTTCACATCATTGGCTTTCGATAAGGTGATTTCACAAGTATTCAGCTTCAGTTCCTTAATTCACATTACGTGGATTGTGTTGCTGGTGCCTTGAGATCCATTGTCATTATTGGTGGTTTTTCTTGCCCTTGTCAATGGTTTGCATCATTGACCAGTAATCAAGCGACTTTCGAGCATGTTCAACCTCAAGACATCTATTCACATGTTAGAATTTGTACTTTCTTCAGGTCATGTTGGAGCGCAAGATCCTAGACTCAGGTTACAAAATTCTAGGTTGCAAGGCGATGTAACCTGATCAAGCTGATATACATGTCTCTCTCAAATGGATGGCTATTGCCAGACCAAGCGTTTTTATATGTGATCCTTCTCATTATTGGATGGCTACGACCATACCTTGGTTTCGATATGATCCTCTTTATTGGATGGTTGTGCCCATGCCTTGGTTCCATTTACGTGATCTCTCTCCAGATGGTTGCGTCCATACCACGGTTCATGTATCATTTGTTAGAGTTTCATTGATGTATATGTATCTATTCTTGCTTGTAGGTTTTCTAACAATGAACTTCAGTTTTGTGCATATACTTGTAAATCATTTCACCCCTCACTCTAGTTCGTCCTTCATGCTTTAGGGGGCATCTATTACACAACATTTTGTCACTGTCCCTATACTCCCCATTCCTAGATCTTAGAGCACCTCTACAGTGAACCCTACATGCTTTACCATCATGAAGAAAATCACATTGTGTCCCTCTTCATGAGCATAACATTTCCCTTTTGCATCATTCCCCAAGAATCTTCCTTTTACCCTAGTTTATAGCACTAGCACTAGTGACCCATTCCCTCCTCATGCCGATTTGCATAGTTTGAAACTTGGCGTAGCATCGTATAGCATAAATGAGCCTTTCCTTAGTCGCACCGATCCTCTTATGCCAATTTTTTTTTAATATGGAGTCAAAGCTTCTAGGTCTAGAAGTTTCATAAAAGAAGTCTGGTAAATGGTTGGGCTAGATGGAGCTGAGGAAGTCAGTTTGGGCTACTTTCCCCTATTAATATGGAACAAACCAAAGATATAATCCCTCTCCCATCATAAGAGGAACCATCTCCCCTCTATAAAAGCTATATAAACTCCTCCTTTCCCAAGCGAATCTAGTCTTAGTGTTTTGGGAGCTTGAATAACCAGCAAGATATCATAGCTTATAGATTTCTAGTTTATGTTTGTGGAGGGAGAATAGTGTGCTTGGTTTGGTTTGGAACTAAGGGGAAGAAGCCTTAAAAAATCCATTTTTTTCATGAGATGGTAGCAGAGGTGTGGGAACCCAGATACGTCGGAGGAGACCTACAGTGTCAAGGCATTAGTTGTAATCTCTTTTTGAACTTATATGAATACAACTATTGATTGATTTCCTACATTAAGTGTTATCTTACATTTGATAGCTTAAGATTCCTTGACATTTTAAGTAGGTTGAATACAATTTGTATTCTATCACGTTTTTTGTTGTTGTTTGTTTGCTTGTTTCAGGTATTCGAAGGAAGGAAATGAAAGGTAGCTGGAGTGAGGAAGCAAGATAATCATCAATTGGAATAGCATTCTAAGAGGTAGGCCCTCTTATTTGATTCTAGCCTAAGGAATTTTCCATAGATTGTTTGTTTATGGCTACACATGTTCTCTCGGGCTAGAGGAATTGTCTTTGTTCGCATCAAGAATTTACCTTCACCATGGGGGGTGGTTTAAGGATGACCAACAACACTGTAATGCCTAGTGCAGTTCTCAGAACTCCTCCAAAACTAGCAAGAAGTTAAAGGCTTTTGCTAGAGGAAGTGCCCATAATGCTTTGGAGAGGCAAATATTTAAACTGGAAAAGGGAGGTCTACAACCTGCATAAATGGTTTAAGACTGACCACCAACCAAAGGCATGCTTAGGGGATTTTGTGACTCTGGCTACAATTCTGAATCTGGTATAGTAGGTTGTGGCTCAGGCTTGCTTGATGTGACCTTGAAGCTTTTATATGACCATCACTTCCCCCCCTATTAGATACAAGGTGAGAATATGAAGAGATATCAACTAAAATACTTTCAATATTCAAGAACAAATCCTGTTGTATGGGAAAAATATCTTCTTGGCTATTGAAGCCCATTGCTAGGAAGTGATCCATCTAAGATGAATATTTGTTCTTGCAGGAGGCTTGTTTTTGAAGAATCTTTGTGAAGAATGTGTACGTTGACCAAAATGCTTGCACAGATGAAGATCAAAATAATGATCTTTTGTTGGCTTGTTGGGGCTTGACCTAGGTTCAGAGGTGATTTAGCCAAAGAAATCCTGGTACTACTAGCCCTTTCAGCAACAGTCCGTGGAGTGTAGAGTGAGGTCTCACCTAAAGTAGTATGGGGGGGGTGCTAGAACCAGGTTTTTGCACCCGAGAGATGTGTGATGAGTTCAAGTGGTCCATGGTTCGACCCTACACACCCATCGCTATGCGCACTTACCCATACCTCGTAGCCTGAGATGCTTCCTTCATGCAGCCCTACTCAGAGGGCCGAACGTTGTTATTACCCAAGTCCTTACTAGTATTACATTGTTAGTTGATTAAGTTAGCCTACTTGCAAGCGTTAAGTTATACTTAGCAATATAAATCATTCATACAAGTGTGCATAGTACATAAATAATATAAGTGCAATTTATATTAAACATGTAATAACTCAAGAACAAATACACAAAATTGGGATAAAACTTCTCTTTATTATTCCTTTCTTTGGTTACAGACTCAACTCTGCCCTGTGCACTCAGTTGTAGGGGTCTACGCACTTAGCTGTGGACAGCTAGGCCTCTGCGCACTCAACTGTAGAACCTTCTCCTACTCTACAACCCAAAGACACACTTAGACACACAGACTCTTTCTCTTTTCTTCTTCACTATCCTCTACTTGGTTATCTTTTACACCTAGAGCCTTGCTCTATTTATAAAATCCCATGGTTTGCGGACCATGGGTAGGCCAACATTTCATTACAAGACTAGGGTGGACAACCCTATGACTCTAACATACTTCTGTGCCCACAATTCGCGGGGCTTTACAACATCATTCAGTCAAAACATGGGTTTTGAGCCCCAAAACATGCTTCGAGGGGATTCCATGGCCAACAGGCCCCCAACACAAACATCGTGACTCGCCTCGAGTCACTCTATCGGCATGATGATCTTGGCATGGATTTCCTCCAACTGTCCTCGAACTGTGCTGATGTCGGCAGTGCACTAAGTTGCTGCTTTCTAAATCTGTTGCATCCTCTTTTCTAAGACCTCCATGTCTGGCACGCTTCTCTACATTAATATGTGCATCCCCTGTATGTGCATGAGCTTTCCTTCGATGTTCGCCAAGATAGTGAAAGCCTCGTCGATCCATGGTTGGATGCATGCTTTGAGAACTACCTCCTGATGTCATGCCGTGTTCACCTGCTCCTTCAGTGCCTTAGCTTGCTGCATCCTTGCAAGCCGCTGAGTGAGGACTATTGTCTACACAGTTCCTTGGACACTATCGTATTGCTGCTGAAGTTCTCGTGCCTCTGTCTCCAGGTGCTAGATGTTGGGGTCCTCCTTGAGAGTTGTGAGGACCTCAAGGGCTTGCTCCAATAAAGTGGTACAATCTTGTACCGCACTTCCAATTTCTTCCAATCTTGTTGCGATAGCACTAGTGCACTGTTCTCGGACCTCCGGGGGAGTGGAAGGCTGTGCCTTTAAATGCAGCTCGAAAATCTGAAGATTCAACTCTAGCTAAACCTTCATCATTTCTTCTCTATCCTCGTGGACTCTAGTTGCCAACCTGTGGATCCGCACCTCTACTAGTAGATCTGCTAGGATGGCCAGCTCCACGACACGTCAGAAAGCATCATCTACCACTTGCAACAATTGTTGGTTCTACGACACCAATTCATCGCACTGCAGACTGATTTGTTCCATGTTTATCTTTTTTTTGCTGAGAACTTGGATCGTGTATCCCTCCCTAGCGTGCATCTCTTCCATTATCCTATCCTGTAGCAGATACAATGCCTCTCACAGAAGGGCAGCCAAATTAAGGCCAAAGCCTTTGATCATGTTAACCACAAATTTGTCGGTCTCATTTGTTGCTACTAGGGCCCCTTCTGGTAACACTATTGTGTTTTCCAAGGATTCTACTATGAGGTGGGTCAAAAGGGTACCCACATGAGGAGGCCTTACCTGTAACTCCTGTAGCTATGCCCTGAGGGCCCCCAACACAGTCTGGTTCTCCTACATAAAATCCTCAAGGGCCTCATTAGTGACATCGCAAGCAATCTCACCGATGTCATGGAGGTCACCTTTGGTTAAGGTGATCGGGTCAATGGCCAACTTTAGGGCCTTGACCTTCTTCCTTGGTCCTGCTCTCTCTGTCATGTGTGGGCACTTCAGCTATGTGGACACGGTCCCTGGGTCTGCACTCCTTTCTGTTGTTTCTGCTTCCTATGCCTCCTATCCCTGTGAGGACGTTTCTCGGTCCTCATCCACCTTCGTCGTTGGTTCTTCTACTTCCTGTGCTGCTGCTACTACTTCTATAACCTTTTTCTTCTCGGCAACTTTCTATGTCACTTCCCACACTTCCCTTTCCTTACCTACTTCTATTTCCTTTCACCTTTTGTCGGCCAATTATGTGACACGCAGCTTGGCATCGTCCTTCTTCTTCTGTGTTTCCACCTTCTCAAGTTCTTCCATATTTGGGGCATGCCATTCCGAGGGCCATGTCTCCAAGACAATAAAAATAGCATCGTCAGTGGCTACAAAAGGTAGCTTTGTCAACTACTTCGCCAGATCCTTATGCACCTTGATAAAAATGTTGTGCATATCAGCTTTAAAGTCTGCAAAAATTTGCCAACTCTTGTACACCGTGTGCAATAGGCGCAGCCTCTAATTGATCCACATCCAGATGCTCATCTCCATGAGCACCCAGAACATTTTAGTGTTGCATATCTGTTTTGCTTCCTTTGTGGCCCAGAGCAAATTGTACTTCGTGGCCTCCAGTAATTCTTTGTCAATGCTGGGGAATTGACTGTCCTCTGACAGTTACCCTACTACGAGCATTATGGATAACAACAACCACACGTAGTGGAAGGTTTTACCCCACTCCTGGGCTTCACGATAGTTCTTCAAAAATTCCTCATAGAGGAATTCAGACCACTTGAGATGGACCCCCTCCATGCATTTCTCGGTCAGTGTGACCACTGACGTCGGTACCCCATCAGTGCGACACTCCCTCATAACTTTGCTGGCCAGGATTTGGGTTGCTGTGCGTACCCCTTTTTCCTTGATGCTGGAGATGGTGTAGCCCCTTTTCTTCTTCTCCAGCTTGTATTTTGTCTTCATGGCTTCTGCAAGGGCAAATCATTGTCCTTTCCTTCGGCTATGGTTGCGAGGTCCTTTCCTTTGTAGGGGAGCCGAGAAATGTGGTGGATTAGGTCTTCCATGATGGGGATAGGCTCCTCCAGCCATATATACCCATCATGAACCAGGCAGAGTAGCTGCCTAATGACGAAAATGGTGATGGATGCACTGTGGAAATGTGGTACCCATAGTAAGTGCAGCAACCTGGCTGTTTCCACACCGTGCAGCCACTTCCATGGCTCAAACATTGTCACCACCCCATCAGTTTTATGTTTCATGAGTTTCCTAGTCTCTAGGGGAGGGAACTTATCACGGTCAGTGAGGTCTCAATCTTCCAACTTCATGGTTGGCATGCTGCCCAGGTGTGTGCCTTCAAACGCTATGCCGTCACGGTGGGGTGGGGTATGGATTGAACTCTTGGTTTCATCCAGGTCCTTCGGCACCTTGGTATTCCCTTTCCACGGAGGGACATATGCGAGTAGTTTCATCGCAGCGTGTGTAGGTTGAATATCCTCCTCCATATCTTCATCTTCTTCTACTGTGATGATCAGGGCCTGCAAATCTTCTTCTTCCTCATCTATGTTGATTGTGACATCTTTCCCTTTTTCTGCCATTGATAACTTACTGCATAGTGGATTCCTCATTGACACGGATATGGGGGCCATTTCTTGTTTATCTCTCTTGGGCCTCGACGTTCGCGGTGATTTGGCGATTTCTGCCACAACGACGATGCCTTCTGGAACATCCTCCACCATTGGGGTTTGTGCGGCCTCACCGGCGGGTACCTCTTCAATTCCCAAACCATCCTTAGTTGTTCTCATCATATCTAGGATGTATTTTGTCACTCACAAATTTAGGGGCTCAATTATTGCTCGGCTCTCAATGCTCAGTGCTCTGCACAATCGCTCAATTCTCAAATGACCAAGTGTTGTTTTCTAGGTAGCCCTTTGTGTTTTATAGTGCCTTTTGAATTTGAATTCGATTTTTCCCCCCAATTATAGTCCATTAATTCTTTCTTGGTGGCATATTTTCCCAAATCTTGCCCATAAATCTCATCTTAAATGCCAGCTGCCCGCTCCATTTGGCCTCAAGTCACACATCCCATCATGAATAGTGACCTCAACAGTCACTTTCCAGCCAATCCTTGTGGCAGCGTAGCCTTCCGTGTATGGACATGGACCCTGTGATGCTCTGCTTCTCCGTGCATCCCCAATATTGCATAGCTCCCGGGAATAATATTTTATAGTCCCACACTTCCTTTCAACTGCCTGGAGCACTAAGACTATCCTTCCCGCAGTTATTCAGGTGGTCGCAAAACTCATGTGGGGCTCCATCCCGTCTTCCACCATGGTTCACGGAGAATTATCACCTTCCATTGTTGTGGTCAACATCATGCACTTTACTACTTGCAATGTGTTACCCTGGTTACTACGTTTGGCAATATGTGGTCCAAGCCAAGGTAGTAGGCTAACCAATTCTCTGTAATAGTTCTCAAACTTGTCAGTATGATCGTACATACCTTGCCTTACCATCCTAGGTTTTTTAGCAAGGAACTCTTGCTTTATCTCATCTTCTAGCTTCTTGACCTTTGTGTCCATCAAAGCACTTTTCTCTCTTAGCTGTACCCTTTGTTTTTCAAGTTTGCGAAGTCTAAAGTTTCCCCGTCAGACTTCTTCCTCAATTCCTATGTGTTTTGTTTCTCGCGGCTATGTGATTCCTTTGTTTCAGCCTTTGCGGATCGTCATATGTATAGGTGCTACTATGCATGGACTAGGCTTCGCATGTTTCATAGGGATTACAGTCCTTGCTTCATACTTCAGCTTCAGAAGTGCTTGCGTAGTTAGGGTTTTGCACATGGTCCTATAAGACCATAGAACCGCTGGTACGCGCAGGTCCCAGTCAGTGCATCTCACATGGTGGACCGTGTTCAACACTTCGTACACCTTGTCAAAGGCTTCCCTACATATAATATTTGGCATGCTTGGTATTATCATACTTTTTCATTCGTGCCCTCATCTTGCCCGCTCCTACTTGTTGTTCCTATTTCCTATCGTGAGGACGGTGTGCATTCGTGCAAGTTGCATACCATATGCCTGTACCCATCTGGGGAGGTGGGCACCCAGGCTGTTCCGTCCATCACACTTAGCTTCCCTCCGTAGCTAAGGCTTTCCAAATGATATAAGCATCACCCTTCTACATTCATGCCAGTCCTCAAAATGTTGTTGGCGTGTACCCCACCACCTTGCGGGTATAGCGCGTAGTGCCCATTTCAGAGCATCGAATCCGTTGCTATTCTGGCACCTCGCTTTCAAATTTGTTCAGGAATTCATCCACCACTATCAACCCATCATACATAGTCGTATCCCTTACTTCTGTTGTCAAGCAGTGCAGTGATCTTACCATCATGTTGTAATTGAGCGTGGTTACCTCGTGTAATCGGTTCTGCCATTGTTCTATTTCCTCGTCTGAATCTGATGTACAAGAGCTTTTGCACTCCCACGAAATCTTGCCATCCGCTATTGGATTCAACCAGTCATGTTCCCAAGTGTTTATCTTGTAGATATAGTCTAGGTTGTCATTTCTCTCATCGTCCCACACTAGCTCTGTGTAGCACGATCCTTCCACAGGGTCTAAGGGTACCACTACACGTAGTGACTTTTTCTCAAAAATAATTTTGCTCTTCTTTAGATTTATCACTCCATTTATATTAGTGGCCTTATCTATTCCCAGTAGCACGGGATAGCGATTTTGATCATCGACAATCTCTATCACTTTGAAATATGCAAGTGCACTCGCACCTTCAATATCTACCACTATTCCCTGCAATCTTCCCAATGGTAGGATCTTTTTCTAGTTCACCATTCACAACTGAATTGGAGAGTATTGCAATGCAAGCCTACCCATGCGCTTCCATGTATACTTTGGCAATACGTTTGTGTCTAATCCTAAATCTAGAATCACTTGATCCATTTCATATGCCCCGATTTGCACATTCATTCTCATCTCCCTTCCTGTTTGTGTTGTGTGCTTCCCTAGCTTCCAAACTACACGTGGTTCTCTTGACCCAGCGCACCTAGTGATGAGTTACTGCAATCCTTTTATAGCCTTGCTATCGTGCGGTAGCTTCATGCATGTCTCCAGAAAGGTAGTAAGCATTGATGGGTCCATCTCTAATTCTAGTTTGTCTTTACTACCTGAAGTGGAGGCCTCCGTGAATCTCTTCTTAGCTTCCATGAATGTCTCCTTTGCGTGATCCAAATTGAACTCTCGTTCCTTTGTAGGAGCCTTGTGAACCCAAGCACTCTCTTCGGTTTTCTTTCCCTTGTCATCTCCTATCATGATACTTCTTCAGAGCACGATGTTCACATTTGGGTCCTCTTCGTGCAGCTCAGATCTCATAACTTGCAGTATCTGAGTCAGGGGAGGCTACAACGTTCCTTTATCGTGCAACCTTACTATTAGTGTAGGGCAGTCTTCCATCTCATGATCAAACTGGGTACAATATAAACATGATGCTCTTGTCGGATTTGTATAATTGCGAGCATAATGCCTTAGCCCTCGACAATTGTAATAAATCAATTGTCTGCGACCATTTCCTGGTCTCATTCCACCTCGACCTCATCCACGCCCCTGAAACCCAGTGTGCGCCATCCCTGCATTTTGATCGAGGGATCACGTTTCAGTCTGAACTCTGTAGGTAGGAGTCCGATCCATCATCAGTTCATAACTTCTATAGGTACACTCATCATGGCTTGCTGATTTGTAGAAATTATAGAACAACTGTTGAGATGTCTACGTATAATTCTGTAATAGGTGACAATTATCAGTGGCATGCTTCCCTCCTATCTTACAAATTGCGCACCATAATACAGGCACCAGGCTTGGCCCTGCTTGTGCCTCTGGTCTCAGTGGCATTGGCCCTCCTCCTGCTAGGTAGTTTGCCAAGACTAGACAATGGTCCTTGGCATGCCCCTGGCCCTTGCATTTTATGCACCATACCTCCTCGCATGCTTTTGGGCAAGTTGTCTTGTCCTGTTTCAAACTCTGCATTTCCAAAAACAAATTTTTTAGTTGCACGTGGATTTGTTGGACTCCTAGGCTAGGATCTTGTGTTGGAGTCTCATGCAGTCACATTACAATCTCCAAAGCTTTGGCCTGGGTGGAAAATTTCTACTGCGATAGCACCATCCTTAGATGTGGTGTTAGTGATGCTACAAACCGTGCGAGGTGTTTCCAATCCATCAAGGTCATGTTGGCTTCGCAAATCATACCCTTCAGTTCCTGATCCAGCTCCCAGAGGGTCTTTCCTAGAAGCATCGTGATTTCCTTAAACCTGATAATCGATTGTGTCTTTGATTTCGGCCTCCTAAATTCCCTATTTAGCGCAGCTTGGATATCCGTGATCCCTACATTTGGATTGTCATTAGAATTCTTAATGTACCATGTTAGTGCATGATCCTGCAACACACTTACCAACAATGCCTTCTTTATGTTGTCATCCATGACTCCTTGTGCTTCCCATATAGCTTTTACCATGAACCGAAATTGGTTCGGATCTTCGTCCATACTCCTTTAAACATTGACAACTTTATTGCACTTGCCATATTGAACTATGGTGGTGGTGGAGGTGGTTTGGGCAGAGATGGGGGTGAATATGGTGAAACTGGTGGTAGTATAGGTGGAGGTGGTATGCGCGGAATTCACTGCCTTATTACACTGATCGCACTTCTTGGTGAAACTTTAGCAAGATCTTCCTTACTTTCTTGCTGAGTTGAAATCAAGGTGCTATTTTCTATCTATGTGCTACCTTCGTTTCTATAGATCCTCCCACTTTGCATAGCCCCAAATATTAATTTATTCACATAACCGACTTTTCACACAGTAGCATTTTAATCCAAGTGTTCAAATATTTAATGTACTTACCTCGCGGTCTTTTAAGGAAGTGTCGTTCCGCCTCACTGTAGCTGAATGACATGTCTACCATGAATTCGGTGATAAAACCTCCTATAATTCGATCGAGCCAATGGTCCACAACACACATGATCTTATCTTCCAATGCTTCTAGTCTGCGCACCAACTCTGGATTCCACACAATGGGTTTGTCAAGCCTACACCTTCCCTGATTGTCTGCTAGCTTCGCGATCCACTCATACAACTCAGAGGGGAAGGATGCAAAGAAAATTTCGTGGATTTCTGTCTATAAGTAGCATTCTAACAACTGTTCCTTCGATACTCGCAAATTCCTTTTTTCCTGCATTACAAACTCGTGAATCTTTCCATCCAGCCACCCTTCAATTTCTTTCTTTGTTAGATTCCAGTGACACGACATCAGACATCTCTTATGCAGATCCCGGTCCCGGAAACGGAACCATTTGTTGTCTTGTTGGGGCCTAACCCAGGTTTAGAGGTGATTTAGATAAACAAATGTCGATACTACTGGCCCTTTTAGCAATAGTCCATGGACAGTAGACTGAGGTCTCACCTGAAGTAGTATGGGAGGGTACCAAAACCAGGTTTCCACACCGTGGAGATGTCTGATGAGTTCAAGTGGTCCGTGGTTTGACCCTGCGTGCTTGTCGCTATGCGCACTTACCCGTTCCTTACAGCCTGAGATGCTGCCTTTGCGCAGCTCTACTCGAGGGGGCGAACACTATTATTACCCAAATCCTTACTAGTATTCCATTATTAGTTGATTAACTTATCCTGCTTGCATGTGTTAAGTTATACTTAGCAATATAAATCATTCATACAAGTGCATGTAGTACATAAACAATATAATTGCAATTTATATCAAACATGTAATAAATCAAGAATAGATACACAGAATTGGGACAAAACTTCTCTTTATTAATTTCTTCCTCGGTTACAGACTTGACTCTGCCTTGCGCACTCAGCTATAGGGTTCTGTGCACTCAGTTGCAGACAACTAGGCCTCTGTGCACTTAGCTACACAACCTTCTCCTACTCTACGACCGAAAGACACACTTAGATACTTTCTCTTTCCTTCTTCACTACCCTCTACTTGGTTATCTTTTACACGTAAAGCCTTGCTCTATTTATACAATCCCATGGTTTGCGAACCATGGGTGGGTCGAGATTACATTATAAGACTAGGGAGGACAACCCTATGACTAACATAGTTCCGCGCCCACAATTCGCGGGTCTTTACAACATCATTTGGTCAAAACATTGGCTTTGAGCGCTAAAACATGTTTCGGGGGGATTCCATGCCCAACATCTTTCATATGGACAATTTGGTCACAGTGTTGGCATTTAACAACTTTTGGCTATGAATGTGGAGGAGTAGAATCTGGAATAGGTGAAGGTGAACCACCATGAAGAAACCCAACACTATGGAACTAGATGGGTTCTGAGTAATCTGGAATATGAAAAGGCACATCCTTGTCATATCCAAGAAAAATTTTGTGCTTGGTATTGAAAATCTCTTCCCGAGGTCTGATGATGGGCTTAGGAAGTGTAGACTAAACTATTGCATCTGCATGCAAATCTGCTACTAAATATGTAACCTCAACTTTATATTCTCACTCCTTATGGGAGTCTATCTCAATATTTTGAACAGAAACAAGCTCAAAATGATTTTTATTCTATTGTAGCTCTTCTCGCTGGAATTGAGATTCAGGGTGCAAAAAACTCTATCTTGTATTGTGCATTTTGCAGACATATTCTAATGTCAAGGAGAGAGGATTTGTTTATTTTGGTGGTGTTAATAGACTATATTAGAGTATTTAATAATTCTATTACTTCATCAACTTTGGTCATTTTCTCTGGTATATATTGATCCCCACAGACGTTATAATGCTGCTCCCTTAAGAAATTCCTCCCACATGTGAAGTAGAGATATGTTATCCTAGGTGAAGGCCTATAGTTTAGAATTCAACTTTTTTCTATACTACTAGACCAATAAGCAATAACTTATGCGAACCACCTAGAATGAAAATTGCACAAGATTATAGCTAATGCAGCTCTAAAATCAACATAATACGCACATGTAATGAGAGATTCTACGTTCCAGTTTAGAGGTAATGCCTACAAACAATTTGTAATAAGAAATGGCTTCTAGATGAGGAATATGCCCTTTAAATAATGATATGCCCACCCTTTAGCTACTCAGAAATTTGTTCGCACCAAATTCATAGGCTAAACATTAGTTTGGAAAATTTTATGTCTGCAAAACAAGGTAACTCGACCTTAGTCAGTTCCAAAACTCATCCAAATAAGAATATAATGAAATCCATCTTCTTAGCAAGGGATTTGACCCACAAGTTGGTTTATTAAATTATTAATGCTTAAATTTTCACTATATTAGTCAATATTCATACTAACAACTACAATCAATAAATTACAAATACTACCTTATTAGCACATCAACCTTTGTTCCTCACATAATAAGTCGAAGTTTGGTCCAAAAATAAAATGTATCAGGCCTCGAGGCATTGAGCCTCAAGAGTAGTTCAATCCCCGGTATTGGTTCAAGCTCTCTCACAGCGAGGGCAGGGCACAGGCTTTGTGGGTTTTTCTTTTCTTTACACACCTTCTATGAATCCTCATTCTTCTTCTGTTTCTCATCAATTTGATGCATTTTAGAAGCCTTGGAGACTACTGAATTCACTACTTCAGCAGGAATCCTATTGATATGAGTACCATTGCTGCTGCTATCACAGGAATTTTTCACAGCAATTGTTCTTCCAAATAGCTTGAATGTATAATCACAATTGTTCTACCGAACAACTTGAATGTATAATCTGGGGATTTCACAGACTTCCATTTGAATTTGGGAACTGGATAAATTATGATTCTTGAGAGTGAAAGATTCAAGTCTTCCTGGTAATGGAGAGAAAGGTGTTAAACAAACAGGAAGATTATGAGTTATGGTATGTGGGCTTAACAAATGCATGTAATAACACGAGTGGTATTGCAGTGGTATGGTGTAGGTATGTATTGTTATAGGCTTTGTTAACATAAAAACTAGGAGTGGATTTAAGAACTAGAAATGATGAGAACAATCGAACAGTAGTTACATCTACCAAAGTTTAAACTATCTTACACACCATTTGACATAAACCTTTGACCATACCCTCCCATGTTCCTCCATACTGAAAACACTGATTGATTCATGTCATGAGCTTCATGGTATCATACGCTGCTTTGATATGCTTTGACTGGGAGGTGTTGTGTAGCATGGGTTTAATCGGTGCAGTCGAGGCTCGAGGGAGAGGAACAAGAGGCTGAGGCCCTTAGCAATGGAGGAGAGTCACTTGTGGCAACAGAAGAGAGGTATCTCTAGTTGAGGGAGATGACAATTGAGCGGGCATAAAATGTGAACTAGAGCTAACTCGTAGTGAACATAGCCAGTGGGCGTGGAATGGATTGTGGACTATGTAATGGTATCACAATTAAAATATCACCAAATTACGGAGGTCAACAGGCTCATAAAACTATATTTCTAACCCAAGATTTGAAGAAAATGGTTGAGTAATCATAATATTCAACCCTCCGTTGGATCTGCTCCAGACCTGCATGAATCTGCCTCTTTTCTCGACATGATCTGCTCAAGATTTTTCTGGGTGGTAGTTGGAAAGTCCTAATGGAAAGATCCTACCATGATTTAGCTTCTCAAAGATCTAGGAAAACTCCATAACTTTCCA
Source organism: Pinus taeda (assembly GCA_000404065.3). Classification (NCBI taxonomy): domain Eukaryota; kingdom Viridiplantae; phylum Streptophyta; class Pinopsida; order Pinales; family Pinaceae; genus Pinus; species Pinus taeda. The sequence goes on along the minus strand of APFE030381224.1, from coordinate 21,001 downwards.
ACTATGGTCAGGAGAAAGAGGCACTCATAGCAAATTCTTTTGAGATGCGGGGGGGATGTATGGATTATGGAGTCGACTGTGCATGGGAGGAGCCAAGGTACGCACGTGAGGTGTCAATTGTGGAGTCAAAAAGTGTATGGATGTCAAGGCTAAGGTGTATGGAGGTTGAGGCTGAGGTGTATAGAGGTTGTTATGTATGGGAGTGCAAATTTAGGGGAGAGTGGATGGCTAGTGTTATATATGGTGGAGTAATACAAGACATGCCAACTGTGTATCTATCATAACCGATAGAAGATGCAATGTGGAGGGGTTGCATTATGTACTAGTGTTATATACCGGTCGCGTTATAATGAGAGGCTATGTGGGAAGCAATATTGCGGGCTGGAATGGTATGGTGGGTCCTATGCCAACCAACTAGGAGCATATGTCGAGCCAGGAAACATAGAGAAGAGTCAGACTACATTGGTATGACAACTTGATGGGAAACGTATGGAAGGTGCACCAACATTTTTAAAACAACATTCAACATTGATATTACAGGTGGTAATAACACAGTGCAGAGTGACTGTGAATTTCAGGAGGAGACAATATTTATATTTTCCTAAATGCATAATGGAGAGAGCAGGGAGTGAAAATGGAATGGAATATGCATTCAACACTAATGTAGATACAAAAGGATAGATAATATGGAAAACTACATAAATGGGGAGGACTGTACAAATAGGGAGAATGGAGTTACAATGACAAGAAAGCTAAAAAAGGAGTTGGCTCTAATACATGTCAGGTCGAGAGTTAACTCCTCAAATGAATTGTATTTCTTATTAACATAGATGTACATTTATAATACATTCTTTTGACTATTGGATTCATCTTCTAAAGTCTCTTGGACTCCTTTAAATGTTTAACTTCCACACCATAACCATTAAAGGATTAGGTTTCCAACACTAACATTGAATCATTAGGCACCACCAAACAATTAAACTGAAAATCCTTGAATCCTTAGGCCCCACTAGATAAGTCTGTTATTTTTACTAGTAAATCTTCCACCAGATAATTAATCTGAAAATTCCTCAATCCTAAGGTGCAACAAGATACTTAGGCTGTTTTTATCAACAAGGGTTGATGATGTCTAGATAGAAAAATTGATCCATTTCAACTAGAAAAACATAAGCAGAACCATGATTCTTGCATTTATTTAGGATTCTCATTCCTATGTTTGGTTTGTTAATTGAATGGCGTTCTCTTTCCGACTCGATCAAGTAGTGAAAGGAAGGGGAAAACCAATAGCGAGAAAACGCAAGCCAAAGGTATAAACATCCTTCTTTGAAGGGATAAATTCTCTTTCTCTCAATAAGTCAGGATACACCTTCCACCCCAAGAAAAAATAATAAGTGCTTGATGCACATTTGAACTAATGAAGGAAGTAAGAGGTGAAAGGAGAGAAAGGCTTCATGTGTAGAGAGGTGAAACATGTAACTTTGTTGCAGTACTCAACAAACGCATTGGCAGCGAAGCGATGCTTGTGTTCTTGTAGTTACTCCTCCGGGGTACTAAACAAGCCTGCTAGAAGTGAAGCAACATAGGAGATGAAAACTAAGGCTCTGATTACCTATACTTCATGATTATTATATTACCCTTTCCTGGATCAAAATAATTATGATATGACAATACTTGTAATGTGTTTGAACAAGTCATGGAATATAGGATAATATATTTATAATTGGGTTAAATGATGAATCTAAGGCAATCCACTGAGTGAATATATACTTCCTAAAAGACTAAGACTACATGCGTAAATGTAAGACCCAGTTAGAGAAGTTGGAGTCCTCCCAGTGTTGTTGCTGCGATAACGACCCTCCAAAAAAATTTCCTTATTCAATTTTGGAGTCTACATGAACTGGTGTTTCAAGCTATCTTGTGTAATCTTGTTTTTTTTCATGTTTTGCTAATTGTCGACCATCCTTGCCACATTCATAAGTGTCACTTTTCCTCCTAGGTCAAAGTTTCCTAAGACTGTGTCATATTCTTGGATTTGGAAGAACTTATGGCATATTTCCAAAGATAGGAAAAACACTAGTTTCTTTGATTTAGTGTTAGTTTTCTTCACTAAAAATGCATCTCACCCAAAAGCAAGAAAACACATTGTTTTATCCTCGAGAAAACACACTTCCTAAACTTAGTAGTCACAAAAGCACTATTGGAAAAAATCCCGCCCTCTCAAGCATGAGCACACTTTCTTCCCTCAGTGGAGCACACTCTCAGTCCATAAGGAGAGCACGCTCATTATTATCGGTGACTCCACCCTTTTTGTCTTGAACTCCAATGCACTCCCTATTATTACTTATTGCACCCTCTTCTTTCTCTTGCATGTGCCCTTCTTGTTTGCATGTTGGCCACACTCCTAGAAAATAAGAGGCCACTTCACTTCATGTAACTATCTCACTCATCAATCGACAAGTGGAACGCATGCATAAACTTGATTTGCATGTATATTTTATTTATAAACAATCCCGACTCATCATTCATTCTCACAATCATTATTTACTCTAGGTTGAATGCATTCTCTCTTCACAAGGAGTTTTGCTTCAATCTTGATCTCAAGTGTGTAGATTGTCGGTAATTTTTTCACGGTGTCGATATTTATTGCTTTTGTTGTTTTTAGTGGTGCTTATGTTTTCCTTAGTTGCATTTCAATTTATTTTCACTTATTAAGTGGTGTTTTCACCCATACTTCCTCTTACAAGTGTCATATTGTTGTTGCAAGTGGCATTTCTTATGATTCATTACATCCCATGAGTTTTCACCTCGAAGTCATGATTGAGACAAAACTTATAAACACTTGTAGCTCTTTTCTTTAATTATTACTATGTTTAACACTTGTTGTTGCCCTTCAATTAGTTGTTTTGAACCCATTTTTGAGCAGCGTGCACTTGAGAGAAATAAGGACCCTTTGTCTTTGAAAATTGTGCCCAGTAGAAGAAGCTCCCTCTAGAGTGCACTTCAAAGAAACAAGTACCACGTGTCTTTGAAAACTATGAACAACAAGAAAAATGTCCCACTTTTGAGTGAACATGCATTGTCAAGCCACAGTCGAACAATATTTTCCGCTATTCCTGTGTCATGTGCCCTCATTGGCTCTCCAAGAGTGCAACACGCATTGTCAAGCAACAATTCCCCCATCTTGTTTCTTCTGACTGTGCCCTGTTCCCTAACAATCCTTTTCTCTCTCTTCATGAGTGCATAGCGCACCGTCAAGGCTTAGTCAAGCCTCATATGTTCATTGTTATCCTAACACGTGCCCTCTTCTTTACCATGGCACAATGCTCACTTAAAGTGGCTATTTAAGTCATCTTGTCTCACCCATGATAGGCTTGTGCTCCTAGGCTACCTGATTTTTCCCTTCATTATTGTCTTTGAATAGTTTACATGTGATAGCTAGGGAATTTCTTGAAATAAATTATTGTTTTCCATGAGTGAATTTCCATTTCCAACTGTTACAAATGCAACATACATCACTCTCTTCATCTATCAAGACAATGCCTCCTACCTACCAGTGGGCTATCTAAAAATAAACCTCAGAAGCTAGTGATGAGGACACAGTGGAAATTATCAAGCCAACTATTCCTATTCTTTCAGATAAATAATGCTTCATAGAAAAATACTTGAAGTTCTCATGGAAGGACATTATAAATACTTTCATGCAAAATCAAGTCCCAAAAGACTTGGAAGATAGTGAAGCTTATATAAATACCAAAAAGTCCATAATACACAAAGTTTCATGCAATTTTCCAGTGATGCCTCACACAGAAGCTATCGAATTGATCTTGTCACACATGGATAACACAAACTTAGACCTACATAGTGAAAGAAGGAATAATATTGCCACTTACCATCCAAATGACATGCATTCTTGTCACAAAATGGTAAGGTCTAAGGTATATGCGAACACTCAATTTTATGCAACCTAGGAAATTCTCAATATTAAGGAAATCATATAATCCTAGTGCCAAGATCCTACAGGATTTCATGAGATACCGAGTGTATTTTATCAGACAAAATCATTAATAAAGTTCTATTGGCACCTCATAGTGATGTGTTGCAAATTGCGTGGATGGAAGAATGAAAAGTTATTTTATGAAAATTTAATCTTCTTGCTCAATCTGGTTGTCTCGAGAGTTTAAGTTTTCAACTGGGAAAATATCCTCTCTCATGAACTACAACATAATGTACAACAAGCCAAAACAACTCTTCAAGCTAAGCAAGCACCATAATTTTACATGTCCTTATATTTACTAGATAACATTTGTACTCATTTTGTGTTCATTGGGATGAAATGGAATTGGACCATGCAAGAGAAGCTACTTCTCTACTTTCATTGTAGACTATTATCAAAATTCAGTTTCCAAGGAGTTTATGACAAACTGGTAGAGAATTTCTTTGTATTATTGTACATGATGATCTTTGAGACAAATCCTCCTTGTATGACAGATTAGGTGAAGGAAGCACTTTATGATATTTCATATTTGTTTTATTCACCAAAGGGCATATAAATTAAATGTTTCGGGTGTCACGCAACCCCCCACCTTATGCCGAGGTATGTGACCAAAAATGTGGTCTTACATGAGGTATCCTGTTATCTAAGTAATGGATTTTCTGCACAACTCCATAGGAGGAAAAATTCTCCTTAGCCCACTCTCCCCTTGTGGATTGGAGTTTATGAGCTAAAGACCCTTAAAGAGGTTGAAACTAAAATTCGAGAACTCAACCAAATTCACTTTGGAACCATGAGCTTTCACATATATGATCCAAGAAAGGTGTGCAAACAACATTGTGGTAAGATACAATATACCTAACCATATGTACCAATGACCCTTCAAGAAGATGAAAATATTAAGAATTAGTATAACGCTCTCAGAAAGAATCAACTAGGAGATGAGGTAGATCCCTCCGAGGTCCCATAGGTATCCGATGTTTAAATGGAGGAAGTCCAATAGGAAGCAACTATTCAAGTGGACACATTAGCACCTAGGAAGAAGATATAACATAATCTTGAGGTAGAGAGTAGTAGAAAGTTCAAGGTTGATCATTTGAGAAAAGGTGTGATTGAGGAATAAAAATAGAGGAGACATAAGGAGGAGGAAAATAAAATGATAGAAACAAAGAAACATATATAATAGGAGCGCGAAGGAGAGGAGGAGGATTTACAGAAAGAAGGAGAAGAAAAGGTGATGCAATATGACTCATTTAAGTAGTAGCAAAGAAAAGAGGAAGAGGAACAACATAAGTGGTCACAAGAGGAAGAAGTTGCATAGATGGAAGAGGAAGAAAATTGGCCCATGAAATAGAAGAAATGTTGGAGGAGGAGGATAATTCCATAGCACATTGCAGATGATCCCAACACTCCATCAGAACCTCCTCTCACTGGTGGCCATCTCCCATTTGATGAAATGGGATTTGTTTCTCCAACAAATGAAAGGTTTATGAATGTATCGATTTTTACCTTCGACCAACTAAAGAAGAATACTATACAATATATGTGAATCTATCTTCCTAGTGATCATGTTAATATAGTTTCCATATCCTAGAAAAGGTGATAGAACCTAATACTAGTAGAAATCCTCAAGAAGTAGTGGTAGGTAATTTATCCTTCGCAGCGATAGCTTAAGACAATAAATAATATCTTATGAGTGATAATGAATTATCGAGAAGAAATCCAACTCCCACAAAGCAACATGTTGATCCTCCTACTATAGAGAATCAATGATTTTCTTCTACTAGTCTCAGCATGGTGGAGTTTCAACCAACCATTCTTGAATAATTAAATCCAATGTAAGACACCATGTAGTAGATATATAATGAGATGGTTCTCTTGCATGAGGTTATGGCACCCTTGGTCAGTATCTAGAAGAAATCTCAAGAGATACCGAAGCTTCTGAAAGTTACAGGCATAGTTATAAACTTGACACAGCAATGGGTGTCAAATATCCATATGTTATAGAATGGTTCCTCAAGAAGGACAGATTAGCTACCGAGGTGGATAGAGCTCAGTTAATACTTCATACTCAGAACTACACCCATATTAGTTAACAAGCAACCAACACCGTAGTTGCTTACACTCAACCCCATAGTGGATTAGAGTCCCTAGTACAGAAAAACAAAATGCCTTCTATGGGTGCACTTGGAGAAATAAGAGCAGGGATTTCACCATGAAGGAGATTAAATAATTTATTGAACAAATAAAACAAGCTACAAATCATTAAGGCTTGGAGATCACTAATGATGTTATTCTACAATATGTAATTGGACTAGATAAAGTTCATATGAAGTTATCATGGTTGTGGAATAGCATAATGACAAGCTCCAGATCTAATTTGTCAAATTCTTTGGAGGAGAAGATGTGATATATTGCAGATCTTATACTCAGAGTCTGTAACATACCTCATGAGCCTATTCTGAGAATTAGCTACTAGGCTCTCATTCTTGTAGTCCCTGAGTATTCAGCAACACATGCATATTAGAACAATTAAATTTTATGCATTCAAGAGAACATTATGTTGCTACTCATAACTCATTCTCCCTTGACATGAGCTAGTTTGGATAACAATAGAAATATGTCGCTTCTTATAGAAACACATAACATGTAGAAACAACATGAATTCTATCAAATTCTCTCTCATCTCCACCAACAAAAACAGAAAAAGAAATTTCATCACTAGCACAAAGTAGTATTAAACCATATCCAGTAATAACATAGTATGGAAAAAACAAAACATCAAACTCAACCATAAGTTCCATCTACAGCAAGATCAATCTAAGGCCATGGCAACATCAGTGTACCAAAGCAACATCAGCATAGCAATACCATTTAAACCAATGAGCAACAACAACATATTTTAGCCAATACATAGAAGCAACAAGCACAACTTACTTGAGTTGCAATATAACAGTCATACTTTATTAGCACCCATATACCAGATATGCTCCCCCTGAGCAACATCCTTATCATCAACCTATAATCAAAGCCTATTTGCTGAAGGGTCTATAGGACAGTAGCAATAAGTGCAACAAAAACAATATTACATATGACATGCATGACATAGATAAAATGAACCATCAACTACACAGATAGAAGCATTATCCCCTAACTGTTCTGCATGCACCAATATATCATGCGAATAACTATCACAAACATTAATATATATGACCATCTCCTAAAGATGACTACATAGAAGCATCAATGAAATCATTAACATAATTAGCCTGCAGTTATCATTGTCCAAATCCTATGGTGTAATCAAAGGAATACTAGCAAATACCGTATACATAACAAGCCTCAATAGATGCAAAACACTCCATAGGGTGAATGCGTAGCATATATAGTCTGAACTTTAGAGTATATAATTAAAGTGTTAGAATGGAATTATACATACTATCTCATGCATAGTTGTTCATCATCTTAAGAACCGAGATAACTCATAAGTTTAAAGATGTGACAATATGCCAATTATTGCATCAAACTTACCTATTGTGTTCTGTTACTGAATTTAACTTGGAATACATTAATGTGCCATAAATTTCCACATGAATCCATATAAGATCATCTCATACAAGCCATTAACATAGGTAAATCTACTCTCGTATAATTGTCACATGCAATTCATTTAGTCATTCTCATGGCTAGGAAAACTTTCTCTCATATATAGATAAATTACAATATAGAGGGTAAGAAACCAACATACAAAACATCCCATCAGAAGAGAGATAACATCACTTGGAGAACAGAGCACTACCACCCAAGCATGAATCACCTCTAGTTCCCCCTGAGCAGATGTTCTTGCCATTGATCAACTACCTCCAATAGATCTGTGAAATGGGTATTTAATACCCTCTTTCATGATATGGTTTCCATTAGTGGCATCTCTCTTTTATGGATATTTTTATCCATTTTCATAATCTTATCTCAAAAAATCTTGTCTTTTTCTTCTGTGAGGCTTTTCCTCATAAAAGCTTTCCTTTCTCTCCCACACAACTTTTATGTTTTTTTTCTTGATGGATATCTATCTCCAATCCATCTAGATTATCTAGAATTAAATATAGAAGCTTTATCATGAAAGAATTATCCTTTCCCATTCACCAATGGGATTTGGAATGAATCTCATTGCTTGTGTCTCACTTTTCCAAGTGTTTAATTAATTTATTTTATTTAATAATGTATTTACTTTTAACATTACACATCATACCTACCTTTTCTCAGCTTAGGTTTGCAAAATTTACACAAGGGAGGGGTGTTACACACTCCCCCCTTAAATTTACACCATCCTCGGTGTATTACTGCATCTTAAAATATTATTTCCTTATTTACAGGTAGCTTTCTTCTGAATCCATAACTTCTATGGCCTTTCCATCTAATGCAAATCTTCCGATATATATCGGTTACAAGGATCACATCACCTCCCCTAGCTACCTGTACATTTGTTTCAAATAATTTATGAGAGATTTGAGATGGAACAACTCAACTATGTTTACCATAGTTAATATCATAATTTGATATAAAATACAACTATTTGAGTAGCTATGGCTTATATTTCCTGTCATTTATTTTATTTGAAGAAATGCATGTTCTTCCCCTACATTCTTTCAAGCCTTTGTGTCTTTACCGAACACTTGCTTCTTGCAGTTTCTCTACATACAACAAACCAACTAGTACATTTTCCAATTTAATATGTACAAATATCATAATAGGTTAGCTCACACATAACCATCATAATCACATGCATTCATCAGAACCATAATCACATGTATACAAACTGAAGTAACCACTATTACTTATTCTTGAATCACTTCTTATCTTCCTTCTTCTATACATACTCCAGGTCGGTTTCCATGCCAGACAACCACCTAGTGCCTTTATGCATACTTGCACACACACCACTATACATGTCACATATTATTTTTTTGTAATACATGTATTCATACTAGTATCATATATACCATTTGTACATAATACCATCTATACCATTGGTACACCATACCAATGTCCATAGAATCACTTGCATGACATATACTTTATCCACATGTTTCTAACCATGTTAGTATTATGCCAAAATTCCTTCATTTATTGATATTACCTTTAGGTAAGTGGAACAAACTATGCTCAGTTTATTGTTAGGAAAATAAGGAATTTCATGGACCTATTCCATTTCTGCAACTACTGAAAAGTTTAATGTCATAGTATTCAAGTGCTTTGATCTAGCAAATCATTTTCTTGTTTCATGTGGTTTCAACACAATATCAGCAAAATAGTATCATAAAATTACTTATGCATACTAAAACTTTATCATACCCATAACTTTTAGTTTTGGGATTAGATCTATAACTTGTACAAGGTTTTAACAACAATGGAATATACATTCTGCTTAATGATAAAGAAAACTATTAAGTATGATACTCAGTCTATCATAGATATTTGAAGTCTAATAACCATCTTAGTTGGCCTTTAACCAGGAACAAATATTCCATACTTAAATAATTCATGTTGTATGATTTACTATTGCTCTTTTTACACTTTGGCCATGATGAATTCAGTGTAGGTATAACCTCATTTCTCTTTCATGAGTAATAAATGAAAGCTTCAATTATTTCAATTCCACACCCTTTAATTTTGTATGCACTATGTGTATGATGGTGTGGTCCTAGTGTATTTACATGTTAACACCTCCGTTTAACATTAAATCACCCTTATTCAAAGAGATATGCTATTAATTTTATTAAACAATTCTTATGTTGTCCTATCCAACCCAGACACATTATCAATGCAATCTGTCAAGAAAACCTCCCAATACTGCTTGATAAGAATTAGTGATACAAAATATGTACTTAAATCTGTATGATTGTCAAATCTATTTGAATAGATTTTTGGATATTATTTTATCAACTCAAATGTATCACCAATCTCGATTACCAATATCATTTAGCCTTCAATATAGTGAAATGACATGTTGCATAGCCTGCTATCCTTCCTCTTATATTATTTGTTGCATCAAATCTTTAGATCATTATGAGCAGTAATTATGTAAAACCTTTTTGGTTTGAGTAATCTTTGTGTACTAATTCAGAGTCATGTTCTGAATCTAGCGTACATAAGCAGGTTGCTTGAAATTTCCTAAAGCAATAAGCACCAACATATATACTTTTTTTATATATAGTAGAAGCACACAGTTCATTTTACACTTATTGATTTTCACAAGAAGTATATTTGTCAGATCTCAATTCATTTTACAAATTGGAAAGGTTCATGTTTGTGAGATGTTACCCGCAGAACCCCATCTATATCTGTACAGACATGTACATTACGTACACCTTAAGTTGCAAAGTTTCACACATTAGTATTGGAATGAACTGTTGAGAGGGCATTCATAATCTTAACACTATCTTTCTACTATCAACCAAGAAGCACCGGGAGTTGCTTCTATACTTACATTATGTATGTACACTAGATGTACCTTTGGTGTCAGTGCATTGACATTCTTATCATATCATTATTAAGGTATGATGTCTTTTTTAATATGTATACAGTATGTTGGATTACATTTATGCAGACACTTCACAATCTCATTCCTAGTTTAGGTTAGATTGACATGTGAGTTATACCTCTTGCATATCTAACTTATGATATTGCTTTACTCAACCAGAGTCTCATAGGTTCCAACCTATGCATGTTCAATTAACAATGCATATTTTCCTGATAAGGTTTTCTTCCTCAAATATGTGTAATTGGAACATTTTCTTATTAAAATTATTCATCCACATCCAAAGAGCATTACATCATCACCTGCATGTGCACTGATCAATAGAACAACATTACATTGAAAGACAATTTTTAAGCTACCTAGTCTCATATTATATACATAGACATGTCCTTCATACTCATCCCTTCTTAGGATCTTTTAAGCATAACTTTATCTTCTTAATTAGAACCCAAATAAATCATAATAAAATTTGATATGGGTAGAATAAGATGATGACTTATTACTAAATTAACTCCATGAGTTTGTTTTCTATTACACTTTTCCCTTGCATAGTAAACATGCAATCTTAGAATAGGATTTTAAATATGATTAAAATGATATTAAATCCGCCAATCCTATTTTAAAAATTACTTATTGAAATAATAATTTTTTTCCTTTCTTTGCATTACTCTTTTCCCCCTATAATTCAACACGGCTAGAATTTGTTTTGTTCTAATATATATATCCAAGGATTCTCTATAACCCCTTGCAATATAGTTTTCCAAAAACTTAAATATTTAACATAAGTATAATAATTAAATTTCCACTTTTCCCTTATACATATATACTCACTTAGAAATTTGTTTTAATGATTTTTAAGAGAAACATAGTTTGATATTTTACTTTATGGTATCTAACCAGGATCAAATACACCACATAATTTCTACATGTTGGGTTGTGTTATATTCTTTCCATGACTAGCCTACGTAGTGAACTGGGGCGTTAAAGGGGGGGCAGAACCCCCCCCCCTTCGTTTCGTCAATTGTGCAGCGGGGGGGTCACAAGGGAGGCGACAACCCCCCCTATCTGAGGGGTTTGAGGGGGGTGGGTAGCCCCCCTCTACAAGGTTAAAACCTACATTTGGTATACAAGATGTTTTGGCTTCAAGGGGACACCTTTGTTGCTGAGGGGTTTCGCTCAGGCCTGTGGTGCACCCTGTTCAGTGGGAGATCTGCAAGATCAAGTCTAGTGGTAAAATAAGATGGTGAGTAGTGGAAATATAGAAATTGAGAAATTTAATGGTCAGAGTTTTTAGTTGTATAAACTCAAGATGGAGGATCTATTGGTGGATAAAGATTAGTGGATTGCAGTAGATCCGGGTACTAAACCAACAACAGTGACCGATGAAGAATGGAAAAATTTGGATCGGAAGGCCTTACAAACTCATTTCAGTCCCTAGGATGAAACATGGGAAGCAAGGACGAAGATTAAGTTCGTCAAACAAACCGGAAGCCTACAAGCATACCAGTGAGAGTTTTCAAGTGCAGCTCTGGAACTTCCCGACATGGCAGAGAGGGACAAAGTTTTCAACTTTATTATTGGGTTGAAGCCTTGGGCCCGCAATGAGGTGAAGAGACAGAATATTAGAACACTTGAATAGGCTTTTGCTGCAGTCGACAGATTGGTGGATCACTATGATGAGACTTCTAATGAGAAAAAGAAGTCCGACAAACCGAAAGAAAAGAAGAAGGATGATGCTTCAAAGTCGGATGATAGTCCGAAAGCAAAGAAGCCTTTGAAATGTTGGATATGTGCAGGACCACATGTGGTGAAGAATTGTCCCTCTAAACCGAAGGTGGCCGCTACTGCACAATCTGATGAGGATGACAATGCTTCTGTAGGGATGATGCAGATACTTGGTGCCTCTGCTACTACGGAAGTGACCTCTAGAAGGGATCCGAAAATAAATAGGTTGGAGTATGTTCAAATGAAGGTTGGTGATGCTGATGTACTCACTACGGTCGATAGTGGGGCTTCACACAACTTCATGAGTGAAGATACTGCAAGGAGACTTGGGCTGAAATTTGTACCGGTGAAGGCACAAATGAAGACAGTAAATTCTCCTCCTATGGCAATTCTTGGTATAGCTGAAAAGGTGGACACTACACTTGGTGGATGGACCGGAAAGGTGGACTTCACTATAGTGCGGATTGATGACTATGAGGCTGTATTGGGGATGGAATTCATGAAACAGTTTGAGGCTATGGTTGTACCCCATTTGAGGAAACTCTTCATTTATGATGGGAAGGAAGATGTGCCCATTGGTGTTCCAACCATTGGTGTGACAAACCCTGATCATAAGTTAGGAGGAATGCAAATGGAGGGTAAGGAAAAGATGGACAAGCGATTGTCTACTGTGGAGGCAAAACTTGTGGAGCAGTCATTGGTCATCCGATCACTTTCAGATAGCATCTTGGACTTGTCAAGAAGACTAGAGCTGGTGGAGGACGATGATGATGATGGTGATGAGGTATATGTGAGGCCGAATATCCAGAAGGAAGATCGGGAGGCATATCTACAAAGGATGGAGGTTAAAGATCCTGATAGATGGATCGAGCTGATTAGTGAGGGAGAGCCTCCATGCTCCTCTCCCTCCACATCGTCTTAGGTGACATAGAAGATGGGGCTCATTGTTGGCTGCTCAAGGCAGTGAGCCCTTAACATGTTTGAGCAGGTATGATGATCATGACATGCTGCAGAAAGATGGGGTTTCCATGGACCTGAGCATGGGATCGTGGAGATGAGTGTTGGCACATGACTGGGATGTGTAGCACTTGTTGATATGCATGGGCAGTTTGTGCATGGATATGACTTGATGAAGACGGGACCTTATATATGTTGCAGTGATGTTTGCCTTATATGGAGGAGCCTACATCATGGCTGATAACAGTCTTGGTGGGGAGCTACCAGGATGGTGTGTTGTCGGGACGACAACGTTTTCGGGTGGAGGAGAGAGTAACGCCCTCACGA
>APFE030381221.1:0-11221 GCA_000404065.3 Pinus taeda | reverse complement strand
TTTAAGGACCACCCAAAAAATCCTCAAAGTGTTGGGTAAACTGCACCCATCCTATGATATTCACGATTTAATACTTGATACGTCGTCTCAAAGCCTTAGAAAAGCACACCATTTGAAAGACGTCCCCGGTTGGGAGAGGGAAGCGTATTAAAACCATAGTTACCAAATTCTGCCGAATCGACTTGAAAAATTCGAATACTCGACAGTTCGATTCGGTGCGGTGATTAATACGGTTAAATTTGATTCGAGGGAAATATATTAGCTTTGGTTTCTTCTTCCCAATAATAGAACTGACGTGGATGGACTTGGTATTATTAAGAAGGGTGAGACACGTAGTATTTCCACCAACTAAGAACATTTCTAATTTCCCTTGCTCGAATAGAGAATGCTTAGCCAACATGTGTCCATGCAGGTCACTCAATGTTACGGTTAAGATTCTATGTATAGAAATAAATAGACTTTAGATGGCATATATAAAGAAGAAAAATAAAAAAGTTAAAAAGGCAGAACAACGTAGAAGGTAAAATTGATATTAGAAAATTTATGCTTTTTCAATCTTGAAACCAAAATGTGTGAAGTAACTTAATTTTAAGTAATTAGTTTTTATTTATGGAAGGATTGATGTTTTGGAGAGAAAAGATGTTTTGGAGAGAAAAGATGAATAGTAAATTTTTTAGATAATTTTATTTATAAGATTGTTATATTATTTAAAATTAATAAAAATATTCATAATTCAAGATAAATTGTGAAAAAAAATAATAAAAAAATATTATCCAATTTCTTGCGAATTAAATTTTTTTCATTCAAATTTTTATCGTATCAAATTGAATTCGAATTCAAACTTGGTAACTATGTTTTCTACATTTGTTGGTCATCATTAGTGAAGGGTGAAGGGTTACTAGTCTCAAGCTAGAAGGAACTTCTAGGAGAGACATCTGTTGGTTCAACAATTTCTTATTTAGATAGTGGACATGTGTACATAGGGTGGAGCTATGGAGATTCACAAATTATTAAACTACATCAGCATCCAGATGTTTCAGGCTCACATGTAGAAGTTTTGGAAAGATTTGTAAACATTGGTCCCATAACAGACTTCTGTGTTGTAGATGAGGGTCAAGCACACGGCCAAATTGTTACCTGTTCTGGAGCTTTTAAGGATGGTTCTCTTCGTATAGTCCGCAGTGGGATTGGAATCAACGACCACGCATCAGTAGAGCTTCCGGGCATAAAGGGAATTTGGTCATTATGATCTTCAACTCTTGACATATTTGATACTTTTCTGGTTGTCAGCTTCGTTATTGAGACTCGTATACTTGAAATGAATTCGGGGTATGAGCTGGAAGAAACATATATTGAAGGATTTATCTCTAATGCTCACTCCTTATTTTGCCAATATGCTATTCATGACCAACTTGTTCAGGTGACGGACAGTTCTGTGAGGTTAGTGCGAGCACTGTCTCGAAAGCTATTGACTGAATGGAGAGTGCCCCCTGGATTTTCTATAATTGTAGCCACAGCTAATGCTACTCAGGTTCTTTTGGCCACTAGAACGGGTAACCTTGTCTACCTGGAAATTGGAGAGAGATCCCTTACAGAGGTGAAACATTTGGCCATTGAGTTTGATGTATCATGTCTCAATATAAATCCTATTGGTGATGATCCTCTGCGTACTGAGTGGGCAGTTGTTGGTCTCTGCAAAGACTATAGAATTAGGGTTTACTCTCTTCCCCATCTGAAATTGATTACAGGACTGAAGGTTGAAGAAAATGTACCCCCTCGGTCTACTCTTCTTTGTAGATTGGAAGGGATTTGTTACTTGCTATGTGGTCTTGGGGATGGGCACTTATTTAACTTTATATTTGATATGAGCAGTGGGAAATTATCTGATAAGAAGAAGATTCAGTTGGGTACGAAAGGTATTAGTCTTCACACTTTTTGTTCTAAGAATTCAACGCATGTTTTTGCAGCATCAGACAGGCCCACAGTCATTTACAGTAACAAGAGGAAATTGCGCTACACAAATGTGAATCAGAATGAAGTTAATCACATGTGTTCAATCAGTTCAGAGGCATTTCCTAGCGGCCTTGCCATTGCAAATGAAGACATGCTTATTATTGGGTCAATAGATGACATTCAGAAGACATGCTTATTATTGGGTCAATAGATGACATTCAGAAACTTCACATTCGTGCAATTTCACATGGAGAACATCCTCGTCGAATTTGCCATCAGGAGCAGTCTCGAACATTTGCCCTCTGCAGTGTGAAATATTCTGCTGATTCAGATATGCATTTTGTGCGACTATTAGATGCTCAAACATTTAATATTATTTCATCATACCCCCTTGATGTTTATGAAAATGGATGCTCAATACTAAGTTATTTATTTACAGATGACAACAATGTATATTATTGTGTTGGGACAGCTTATGTGTTGCCTGAGGAGTCCGAATCTAGCAAAGGCCGAATTCTGGTCTTTTTGGTTGAAATGGGAAATCGAAACTTGTGACTGAGAGGGAACAAACGGAGCTGTATATAATTTGAATGCATTTAATGGAAAGTTGCTTGCTGGTGTCAACCAAAAGATTCAGTTGTATAAATGGATGCCCATTGACGATTCTTCACAAGGGTTGCAGTGTGAATGTGAATATCTTGGTCGTACAGTTGCACTCTATGTTCAGACTCGTGGAGATATTATCGTCGTCTGGGATGTGATAAAATCTATTTCTTTGTTGTTATACAGGCCTGAGTGTTGAAATATTAATTTCAACTTGCCGTGCAGACGCATTAAAACGAGGACTTACAAAAAAAACCATCAAAGCTCATCGGACCGTTTTTGTTGTGAAGGTGGTTTTCGTACAAGCGTGCCCGATGCAATAATATTTTGCCATCCGTCAAATGTACTTTCAGCAAAATCACTTTTCATCGGGATGTGAAGTTCGGTAACAAAGGGTCTCCATCCTCTGTCGATTGCAATCAAGCTGTCAGCAAATGAAGCAATCAAGCTGTTAGCAAATGAATTTGACGTGCTGTAAAAATTTTGTGTTGACCGCAAGTGAAACATAAAGGCAATTTAAATGTGTTCTTAGAGTTTTGGTAAAAGTTTTTAATTTTAATGTTTTTATTTCCTACGGAGGTATGACGAATTTAAAATAGGTATGGGCATAGCATATAGTTTTTAATTATATTGTTTTAAATTCATGGGTGGGGTGTGAGTTTTTGTTTTACTGAACAAGTAAAACGCTTTGTATTTTTTTTTTTGTCAATTGTATTTTGGAATGAAAACACACAGCAGTGCGAAGTGGTGAATATAGAAAAACAGGGGAAGCAATGTGTAGGTGAAAAACACACACAACATTGTGAATGTAAGAATTGACTTATGAAATGAACTTAAGTTTGCACAGCAGTGCGAGGGTGAAGGCAAAGAAAAACGAAGATGAAGTTTTTGTAATATGCAAAGTGCTTAATGTGATTTTTATTTTTACAGCAGTATATGTAAAAGTTTGTTTTAGAGCAGTAAATATAAATGAGATTTTCACACAGCTTAAAATCTCAGAGACAGAGTAACTTTTGTTGTTGAATTTCTTTTGGTGAATCCCTCTGAGTGAAAGAGGATGAATTTTGTATCAGTATTTTATTAATGAATACAAAGTTTTTTATGGGTGTATAATATTTTGTTCTCAGAAATTTTTCAAGCTTCCCTGTGCAAAAGATCCTGGAAAAAAACAGACTATTGTCTCTACGTGCAGTTTGTTTGTTTGTTTTTAGGATTTTACCATAAAAATCCCTAACACTGAGAAACGAGCTATCGAAGAGAGGGCTCGCGATTTCAATCCAAATTGGATGACTTCTGTTGCAATTCTGGATGACCATATATAGATAGGGCCAGAGCACAATTTCAATCTTTTTACAGTGAGGAGAAAGATCGATGCTGCAAGTGAAATAGAGGGGTCAAAACTGGAAGTTGTAGGCGAATACCATCTCAAGGATATCGTTAACCGATTTAGGCGTGGATCTCTTGTCATGTGTGTACCAGATTCAAAATCCAACAAGATCCCCACAGTTATATTTGCAACAGTAAATGGGGCAATTGGTGTGATCGCATCTCTTCCTCAGGAGCAATACCAATTTCTTGAAAAGTTGCAAATGAATCTTGTGAAGGTGATCAAAGGAGCAGGGGGTTTGAACCACGAGGAATGGCGATCATTTAGAAATGAAATGAGGAATACGGATGTAAAAAGGTTCCTGGATGGCGATTTGATCGATTCATTCCTTGATCTCAGAAGAAATAGGATGGAGGAAATTGCAGCTGCAATGGGTGTTACGGTAGAGGAGCTATGTGTTAAGGTAGAAGAGCTGAACAGGATACATTGATAGAGAGATAATGCACTAACTTTGAAGTATCTAGTTTTGTTTGGGTATATAGGGTGGAAGACCTGAACAGCATACATTGATATACAGATAATTCACTAACTTTGAAGTATCTAGTTTTGTTTTGGTATAATGTATATTGCTTAGAGGATAAATTTTAAAAATTAAAAAATATATATAATTCACTGAAACATTAAAAGGGTGAACTGAGTTACGCGAATAGTCGAGACTTCTAATTTTTTATTATAATGGATAGTTAATTTGATAGAACTTACTCTCTCAGTTGTTTGTTGATTTATGATGGGAGATTTCCCTTCTAAGTGGGAACATCACTTGAGGAACGATTATTTGTTATATTGGCTAATGATTCTTCTTTTGACACAAAGATATTTTTGTAATTTCTATTTTCTCTTTTTTGTCGAGTGAAGTTGGGAGAGCATTGTAGTTAAGCTTATATATAGTTAGAATGAGTAGAGTGAAACTATTGAGAGGGTGCTTCAGGCTTTTGAGAAGCCATTGTAATCTTTTCATGACAGCGGTGTAACTTTTATATTGTGTGGATAAGAAAATATTAACTGTTGTTTCAAACTAGGCGGTGTAGCTTTTATATTGTGTGGCTAAGAAAATATTAATTGTTGTTTCAAACTACTGTGTGTTGTTCACTATATTCATGTTATTGAATTATTAGATCTAGTTATCTTTTGATATGCCATGTTTGTGGTCTTTGAGTTCACCATTCAACAGATGCATTTAAACTGATTGGAAATTTTGATTGAAGTTTTAGTATTGGAGTTTTTGCTCTTATCATGGAATCATCACAATGATCACTATAAATTATTTGAATAAACTATCATACAAGAAAATAAAGAAATTCAATGGAAATACAAGGCAATCTAAACATTCTTATCATGAAGAAAAATAGGCATATGCATTTCTGATAAAAATCCCTTATTCTCCATGGTGCAATCAACAATAATTGTATAACACCCTGCAAGCTTAGCATAGTCATTCAAGAAAATGCTTATCTCTGATAGATGAATCCACCGAGGCGATATTTGCACCGTAACGAGGTTTTATTTTCCCTGTTTCTCTCGATTTTGTGATCCCTCTGTTGCGTCACCATGGATGCAGAGGATCTAGGATTTAGTTTAAAAAACGAAGAAAATAAGTCACAAAAATGTTGCAATTCAATTTTAAACGAAGAAAAAAAGACAAAAAAAGACATTGCAATCGAAGTTACAGGAATGGAGCTATGTCAATGAAATTAAATCCATTAACCTATAGTCAGAGTGATTGAATGCAAAGAGTTGGAAAATAATTTTACTAGAGCCAAATGGTGTGCCCCTGGGCTTTTAAATGCAATAGATTCAAAAAATCCAGATTGATTAGAGGGATCCCTCCAAATCCAATCCAAAACCCCACTCCCATCTTTAATGTGACCAAATTTACTGCCAAGTTCTAAGGAATTTCGTCCCTAGAAAAATGATCCTAGTGGCCACTGTCCAGAGCCTCTGACAGATGAATCCACAACAACATATCGACCCACTTTACCGCAGGATTTGAGGAATTCCTTGTCTAGAAAAACACTCCCAGTGGCCACTATTCGACCATTGTTGGCATTTTCTATCACGGAGATGAGATGGCCATCGCCTAGATCCAATAGTGAGATTGGCAGCAGAGGATCTAGGCAAATGGAATTTATGCCTCTGTGAATTAAATCTAGGAAGATTGCGACTCGGAGAGCCCTAGTGAGAGCCACTAGTTGAAGAATATTTATGTAAAATTGATTCGCAATTCAACAATTTTATTGATTACTTGTTGCATGGCCATCGACGTCGTTGCACATAGTATTGTTGTCCATTAAGTCAATCCCAGGAGGCGCAGTATTTTTTTATATCCATTTCTAAAACATTGTGGAGATTTCTGCATTTTTGAAAGCCATTTATGGCATTAGTACAACGCTTTGCTGCCCATGAAGTCAACACCACCTGACACCTTGTGGACATCTCTGCATCTTTTGAAAAGCATTCAGGGAATTAGTATGGTGTAACATCCCATACCCAATTCAAATTACCTGTCAAGAAAGAAATTAGAGTTAGAAATGGAAATTAGCGCCAAAATTCATAAGCAGCAGAAGCTAATCATTAAATAGTCCAGGAGTGGGAAGGTGGGACAGAACTGCGGTCCAAGTACTGTGATACAGAGCTCATAGTGTTTCCCAACCTTCAATTGATGACACGAAGCCAAAACCATAAACGAAACCAAAACTGTTATGGAGGATCAAATTTGCGCTAGTCAAGCGATAAGGAAGTTGCAACTACCTTAGCATAATCGAACAACTCAACATGGCTCAATCGTCTAACATATCATCTAATGGTGCAAAGTAATGACACATAGGCAGAAAACAAATTTTATTTTAGAGGGAACTCCTTACAACGTAATTATATAAGTTACTCATATTTTCAAGGGAAAAATGCAATTATACTACAACTATATAGTTTACTCATATGTTAAATGCGGAAAAACACAATTATATAGTTGAAGTTGAAATGTCGTGATTAAATTGGCATTCTATTTTTTTTCATAAACAGGATTTGGGTTACATATTACATTTTTAACTATTTTAATTTAATAAAATAATTAATTATTTTTATGTAATATTAAAATATTAAATCATTTATTAATATATAGATATAATAATTTAAATATATTGTTATATTAAATAATTAATGATTTTTAATAAATTTATAATTTTTAAACTTAATTATTTAAATTTATTTTTTTTTTTCGGCATTCCTTAACTTCCCATTATTTTTAACACTATTATAATCCTGGTAAGCGGGTATAACTAAATCAAAGGGATTGGTTGTCGTAAGTATTAAACACAAGAAATTTCTTTAAATTGTTCTCTCCACCAATTGCGGGGTTTCCGTTGGGGAAGTTGTATAGGGTTGTAAGATTCATCATTAATTTAAATGTAGATTTATTTTCAAATTTTAATATTTAAATATTTGAAATTTATGTATAATTTGAGTAGGTTTAATGGTTAAGGTGTGTATTTCTTTCTAAGAAATATTTAGTGTTGACTTTGTTGTAATTTAAAAATATATATATTATCTATATCTCACTTCACATTTATTATTATAATTTAATTTAATAAATATAAATAATAAATATTGTGAAAGAAATTTTTATTATACATTTTTTATTTTGATATAAAGAAAGTATGTGATTTATTTTGCAAAAGTGGAACCAAAAATATTTGAATATGTTATAGATAGGATTACTATGCTAGATTAATGTTTATTTAGCACAAAGAAATCTAAACAAGTTTTAGGCGTTTAAGACTGATAGAATATATTACTATAGACCACCGAATTGTTGAAGTTGTGAATAATATGTTATTGTAATTGTTAGAGCTAGACTAAACAATTTACAACTTACTTTATTAATAATTTTATTTGAATATTAGCTTGAGACAAACAAATTGTTTTTTTAAATATGATTTTGTATTACCGAGAAAATTAAATAAAATAGTTTTCATAACTTTATCAACTCTAGGGTAAACAAAATTCCCCATTCCAAATTATCTACTTCAAATAACATGAGTTTTCAACATTACTTTATATCTGAATGACTTGGAAAACAAGTATAAGGGTTATAATATATTTTTCAATAAGATAATATCCCTAATACTTCTTTTCTTAATGGTTTATATGCAATGAGTCTTTTATATTAATACATTGAAATGGTATCCATTGCATATCCGAAGGAATAAAACTCGACATGAATTGTTATTGTACGTTGGCTTACGGGCCCATGATTCGGGGGAATCATAGCTCTTAAAGCATTTCATATTAAGCGACATGTTAGTTGAAGAAAGCTTTGGCATTATTAGTCCGAACCTAGGGCAGCGTAGGACTATAGCGATGGATTGCCTTTGCATTTATGTTAGTTTGTGTTGATAGGTTGTTTTTAGCATAGTTTAAATTTTTATAGTGGTAATTTGCAAAGAAAACGCCGTAAGGCAATAGATAACATATAACACTATGTAAAGCAATCGATAACATATAACACTAATTAACGCTTCTTTGCCCCACCACCTCCGAGCTGGCACCCACTGTGTTGGCAACCAACACTCGCGCAATTTCGAACGATCCCTCGCGCCAAACATTCATTTGCTACATTCGCACAACCGGAACAGGTCCTCTTGAGCATTCATTTCTCCTGTTCACGGTGCTTTCTCACCTCGTAGGTCCGCTCGCGGTGCTGAATCCCGGCAGGCTGTGCCCTAGGCGTGAGGTAAATTATACTCTGTGAACAATGACATCCACCATTTTGGCGGGCGCCTGGAAGGCCCATGCATACGAATCCCACCCCGTGCTATTATAAATTGTTTGCATTGGCAGCTCCCAGCGTCTGGCGAAACAGATACATTCAAGGTCTCCATTTGGGCGCAGGTTCGAGCAACGCTAAAGGTGTTTTCCCATTGCATCGTAATCAGTTACCAGATTTATAACGAACCACTTAGCCATTCAGACATCTTCAATAGTTTTTAGGACGTGGTTTAATGGTTAATAGTTAAGTAGGGAGGTCTAATCCCAAACAAAATTATATATATTTGAAAATTGCTCCAAACGCGGTCCAATCTCAAGCAAAATTATATATATCTGAAAACTGATCCAAACACAATTTTTTTAGTTGAAAAAAATACAATAAACCACCGCCATTACAATTGCAAACTCAAGCTCCTGCATCCAGTATGCTTGATTGTGTACTACCCACTTAGCCATGGAGGCCATGAAAATCGGATAATCCTAAACCACCGCCATTGCAAGCTTCCTACATCCACTATGCCTGCCTGTGCACTTTGCCAGGTGCATAGTTTATTTGGGCTTTTCATTGGGGTGAGATTTTGAGTACAGATATATTCAATTCTGTGAGAGGAATTTGGTGCACATTAATTTTCACATGCTTGCTATGAAGGATGACCATGGAAAAATGCAAGGGCACCAACCGGTGGAGCATTGATGTAAGTAGTAGGCTCAGACTACCTGAAGTATGTTGCCACATTTGCTTTATCCTCCTTTTCAACTGAAAACATTTTCCAATGCTCCTTTGGTGTGGCGCCATTGCTTTCTGCAATAAATGAATTATACCTGGCTATTTTAGCAACAAAAAATATAATTGCAAGTGAATCTCATTTTCGTGTCAGATCAACAACCTTTTTCTCGAACTTCTTGTTCCTACTTACCGAAAGAAAACTGTGTTTTTTGTTATCAACCTTGAATATTTCTTTCATTTCTTCTCTTGCATTATCATGGTGATCTGGGCTCTATGTCAAATGAAGTGACCAAACTGCCATAAGATTAGGCTAGTAATGCAAGCAAGGTGATGACTGCATGTACATTTTGAATTGGTGCCTCAACAGGTGCCAGCATCTCTAACAATTTTTTGAAGTGATTGATGTTGTTGGCCACATCTTATGTTGTCATCTTTATTTGTGAAAACTTCCTCAGCTATATCTTAGGATGACAGCTTGATATTCATAAATGTTAAACAACTTGAATTTCAATTGATTGTTGTGTTTGGCTACATATTAGGAGCCTCCTCTTTATTCGATGAAGTTCCCTCAGACAAATCTCACAGTTATAGCTTTATTTTCACACACGTGTGCCCCATTTTTCTTTTGGTGTTTTGGCACCGCTGATGTGAGTCATTTGATCATTAATGCTCAAAATGCTACAAGTAAGAGTCCTGTGATTATTAGTTTCCCATTTGTTGATTCTAGCAGTTCATATGGTATGTTTGACTTCATCTTCTTCCAGAATGCTAAATGATCTTGTTCAATAATGGAATTCCCATTTGTAGCTTCCAGATGAAATCCCATGCTGTTAAATTTTACAACCAGATCTGTTTTAGACAAAGAAGAAAGTCAAGCTAGCTACAGCCATGGTTCTGGTGTACTTTGAGACTTCTAATTTGCAAGGGTGTTTGTTGTATTGCTTGTTCTTTTTCAAATAGGTAACCAACCTGAAAATTAAAGTTTGGCCTTCCTTATGAACAGACCATTAGCTTTGGTATCAAATATTGGAAAGAATTCCAATGATAAAAGAGAGATATTGAGCTTTTGTTCACAACACTAGAGTGCTCAGCAATTGGAACCAAATTTATTGATTAAGGCATGAATGTACAACAAATAAAAGACATACCATCCACTCAAATATTTTAATTTTAGCAGAAAGAATGATGTATTCACAGTGGACAAATATTATAGAGTAAAATATACGATAGATAATTGTAGTGCTTTGGAAATAAAATGCATGAGTCAACCTTACATTATCTGGAATTCTCCCACACTTACAGAGTGTGACTACAATTTATCTATTGAAGTTGTTGCCTGATTATCATGTTGTCTTCTCTGTTGCATTCTCCTCTGTCTGTCTTTTTTTGTGACAATTTTTGTTGTTGCCTCATTATATATTTTTTTAATTATTATTTAATTAAATGTATTCAATACTTCTCTTTATATAAAGGCTAAAATGTTTTTTTCTTCCTAAAGGGCTATTCATAAAGCAAGGGTCAGTTAACCTTCCTAAAGTACTATTCAGTTGTCCTTACATAGACAGTAAGACAAAACCTTGCTTTCTAGGAGATGCAGGTCCAGAGGATATGTGAAGATTAACAAAAAAAATCTAACATTCAGTATATTTATCTTGCATGTTTTAGTTGATGTATTTCCTACATTTTCTATCCCTGATAAACATGATTAGTTGTTTGCCTCTTGTTAGAAAGGGGTAATTCGGGGATAATTGCTGCACAAGGCCTTGGGCTAACTTGGAATGTGTGTT
>APFE030381219.1:0-17334 GCA_000404065.3 Pinus taeda | reverse complement strand
GGGGGGGGGCCTTGGGTTGCGTGCTTGCCTTGAGAAAGCTCTTTTTTCCTACAAAACAAAAACACAAAACCCAACACGAATATGAAAAGAAAAATGAACCTTACGGCTTGAAGTTAGCTTTAGCCGGAAACTAAATATTTTTCTCAATGTTTCTGATTTTCCAAGATCACACTAAGGTGCAGGGAAAAGAGCATACGCATGAGAGAAAAAAAACTTCCTTTCTTGTTCTTCTTCTTTGGATACACAACATCATAGTGTCCCAACTTTTGACAATTCCAACATTTGACTTTCAAATAGTCCTTCTCCTTGTTCTGCTACTTGCCTTTACGTTTTATTTTGCCTCCATTATTGGAAGCTTGCTTCTTTGCTCTACCCTTCTTTCCTCTTGCCAACAATGCCACATTGTCATCCTCCTCCACTTGTTTGGCTGCCCCAAGATGGTTCTTTCTGATCACATTTTGAATGTAATCATCCCGCAACCTCTCCCAATTAGGAAGGTTTTCCCGTGTAGCAATGCCATCCACAAAATTCTCCCAAGTCTTGGGTAGACCATTCAAACCAGTTCTCACCAACTTAGTGGGTGTAGTGACCTCACCTACGTCTGCCAAATCATCTCTCACATAAGTGATCTTTGTGGGACCTGTATGGTGTAGCATTATCAGTATTAGTCATTTTAACGGCCTTTAGTTTCTCCTTCAGGACCATTTTTCTATTTTCATTTGAGCTCTGCTAAATACTGGTCAAGTCTCTCCACATCTCATGTGCATAAGTCTTTCCTCTCATATGAGGAATGACATGGTCTTTGATTCCTTCTAGAATCAATCTTTTTTCCTTAACATTCGTTTTGTTGAACTTTGCCAACTGTATGGGGCCAACAGGTACTACTACTAGGTTTTGTGTGGTATTTACCATAATGCCCCAGACTTCTGCTTCCTCATAGATGCTCTGGATTCTCTCCTTCCATGCAATGTAGTTTTTCTGCCCATCCAACCTGTCTTCAACTCTCAAACCCAAAGACATGTTTCACTGTCCTTCCAAATTGAAATTTTCAAATCTATGGTAAAGGTTTATGTTTTCTGTGTAAAAATCAACTTGCTGTAATTTTCACTTTACTATCCCAAACCAGACTTTTCAGCTAACTAAGCTCTGATACCATGAAGAAATTTCAACCCCCACTCCGGTTATCAGTTTTCCTTATCAATCCATGCATTCAGTTTTAAATCTAAGGATAATAAAATTTCTAAAATTTGGAAAGATAATACTTTTCTGAAAACACAAATTTAGAGATTTCACAACTGCCAAAATTGCAGAAATAAAACACAACAAAATTATGACAGCCACACACAGAAAATAACATAGTGATTTTTGGTCAATGTGACCCTGGAAAAACCCCCTACAACTCTTGGGGAAAACTAGTTTGAGAGCTCTTCTTTATTTATGAAAATGATTTTAAAGAGAAACTAAAATACATAGTAAAAATTCCATCAACCAAAAATTACAACTTATCTCGATTTACATGCTTGAACTCCACCTCGAAAATCATGCCAATCAGAAAACGACCAAAATAAAAAAATTTACAGCAATAAAACAACATTAAATGTTGTATATCCAACCTTGAAAAATGTGCCCAGAACTTGCTTTCCCTCTTCCTCAATTTTTGTGCCTTTCTCCTACTATAAAGTTTTACCTTGGGATGCTTGCCAATAAATGTTGCTGCCCAGATTTGCTGAAATATCTTCTTGATGCTCTCCTTCACTTCCTCACTACTCAAAAATTCTCTCCTTGCTCTCTCCTCTCTTTCTCTCAAGCTCATGAAAGAATGAATTGATCTTTTCCTCTTCTCTTCTCCTTTTATTCTCTAAATGACGTTTTGGGTTACCTTAAGATCTAATGGCTGAAATTCATTTAGATCCAGGGATGAGAATAAATGTTCATTTAATTCTCACTTTCTATTTTTTAACTCACTTACTTAAATAAAGACCTACTTAGCCTTTTATTTCCATAGTCACTTTTTCACTTTCTAATTCTTCATTCACTTTAATAAAGTCACATTTAAATTAGAATGTAACTTTACCACTTATAAAAGTCACTTTTAAATTAGAATGTAACTTTACCACTTATAAAGTCACTTTCAAATTAGAATGTAACTTTACCACTTATAAAGTCACTTTAGGAGAAAAGTAAAAAATAAATTTGAACACTTTTCCCTAGGCAAAAAATCAAAGCCTTAGGGAACCACTTGCCCTCTGCTACCCAATTTTTTTATTTTTTTTTAACACAGTCAGTTACTTTTAATATATTGAAAAAATGGTGGAAAGGAAGTTAGTTCCTTGTACAATCTAAGGAGGGCTGGATCAATGTAGTGCTCAACAAGAAGCATAGTCCCCATAGCTACTTTAACAACCCTGTTTCTTAAAAACTTCAAAAAATACAAAAGCTCGCACTTAACATTGAAACAATAGACTTAACCAAAGAATGCGTACTCAAATTTGGAAAAGGTGGGCAATAAAACAAATACACGAGACAATAGTTTTGCTTTTCCACAAACTTGGCACAAATATCCAAACTAACCTTTAAAAAGCTCAATCTCCACCGTAGATTTCCTCTGTCAAATATGATGGACACCACCTAACGCCGATCAACTCAAACTGCACAACTCTTCACTGTCGTCGATCCCCACACAGTAGATCCAACGGCGGGAAATGACATCGGTTGGGCTAACCGCGTGGAGAATACCTTCCTGATAAAGCGGTATTCTCACCCCACCAACTTGTTACGTGTCTAACGATGAGTGGAATCAAGGGGTTCCCTCCAAAAACCACTTACTGCTTAAACTCCTCTAGATAAATTGCTCCTATAGATTCCCACCTTTTCACTTTGACTAAGTCTTGCACAAGTTAGCGCTTGATGACCATTGATCTACCTTCAACGAGATCCTCTCCTGATACCTCTGCTGGCACTCCTTATTCGTTGATCTCCGGATCCAATAGTTCCTATTCAGGGATTCTTCATCTATCCCCTCATGCTTTCTTTGTGGAAAATCTTCAAAAACAAAGTTATGGTTTCTTGTCCTAATGTATTGGTCTTGGATGAGGGGAGACTTGCTGCTGATGAATTCCTTGCTATCTCGGGTCGCCTGGGAACTTGCGTAGTCGACCATGGAGATTAGACTGTTACTGTCCAAGTGATCATGGGTGACACAACTAAAGCCAACCTCGCCCAGGAGAGGGGGACAATTGGAATCTTGTTTCATCATATAATGTAGCAAATTGGGATTTTGAGAGTCAAGTGCTCTAAGCAATGCTGATGATAGTTGAGAACCTCTGCTGACTTATATTCTCTACTTTCTTCATGTAATCTCCAAATTGAGTTGGTATTTTGATTCTTCTTTTATATTTTTTTCCACCTATAAAATTTCTTGTGAGATTTTTCGGATCTGTATCCTCTTCCTCGATCCTCATATTGGTTGTGGGATCATGGTATACTTTCTTTACAAACTTCATTATTTTCTTTGACAATCCCAATTGTTCTATCAATTACTTTGTTGACATGACTATCAACATCCTTATTTTGATTTCTCAGGACATGCTTTATGGTTATTTTTCCTAGCGTTTCGAAGCTTTTTCTAAACCTTTGATAGATTTTGTTGACGGCTATGCTTTTAAAGTCCCATTTGGCATCTAAAGCTGCTATTATGATAATCGAGTCCCCTATTATTATAGGGTCCTTGATTGCGTTTTTATTTAAAAGCCTTGTGCCTAGAAGAAGGTTGTATGCTTCAGCCCTATTGTTTGTCATTTCTCCAACGTTCCATTCATAATTTATTATTTTTTCCCATTTGGATCTAGAAAGACTCCTCCTGCTCCTGCTTTGCCTGAGTTATTTTTTGCAGCTCCATCAAAAAAGAGAATGTGTCTCTTCTGCTCCTTTATCCATTCTGCAAATTCTTTATCATCTAGTCTTAATTTCCAGTTCTTGTTTGTGTGAAATTCTTTATTTTTCGCTGTAACTGCTGCTCTTTCCTTGTTTTCTAGCATTGCTTTGTTGTACCAATATTTATCTTCTTGTTCTAAATCATTTTGGTCAATTTTTGAGATTCCATTTTTACTTATTATCTCTACAACTTGGCTCCAAGTTTTTGCTAGGATCTTACCTAGATTTGGTTTTTGATCTTTGAAAATGTGTTTGTTTTGGGCTAACCAAATTTTCCAACACAATATTGAAGGGAGGAATTTCCATATCCTATTTATTGTTGGCTTTTTTTCTTTGTATATGGATATCTTTTATCCCAACTTTTATGAAGAGTTGTCAACTGAGTTGTTGGATTTATGTTTATTTCCAAAGGCCTTATTGCCTGTTTCCAACACTCTCTCGCCACCATATAGTTAATGAAGAGGTGTTGGATTGATTCTTCCTCCTTTTGACACATGGCACATTTTGAGGGCCCTTGTATTCCTTTTTACTTTAAATTTTTAGAGGTAAGAATTTTACCTTTGAGAAGTGTCCAAGTGAAGACTTTAATTTTGGGAAAACTCTCTGAATTCTAAGCTGCCTTCCAAAGGCTGCAGTCATTTTGATTGTGGAGTTTTTGGAGGAGGTTGTACCTCCATTTCACTATGTAATCCCCTCCATTTGGATCCCAAACAAAGTCATATTATTCTTCTATGTTGACGGGGGAGGCCCCTGCCAAATGGGCTTTTAAAATTTCCCACTTACTTTTTAGTCTTGGGTGTGTTGCCAGCTTTTTCCATCTTACCCAGTTATTCTGATCCCAATCTGAGATGGAGTAAAGAGTGTTAAAAATTTTCTCTTGCATCCATCTCTGAAGTCCCCTTAATTTTTTTTGCTAATTTAAAGGATTTTTCCCCATTATTCTATCCTCCCAAATAGAAATTGTTTTGCCATTCCTTGGATTTTTGGATATTTGATCTCTAATGAAAGGGATTGTCCTTTTTACCAATTTCCAGATTTAGGTGCATGGTATGTCTAGAATAGTTTCAGTGAGGAGCTTTGTTCTATGATAGTTTTAGTATTTCATTGTTAGTAATTTTGACCACCAGTGGCCATTCCCATTTATCATTCTCTAGATAATTTTTGTCCCTAGAGCAGTTCATTAGTCCTGGCAAATAAATTGCTATACCTCCTTTTTCATAGGGAAGAGTGAATTGCTCCCATTTAAAAAGGCTAAATTTTTTATTATCTTGTTTTCCTCCTTTCGAGAGAAAGCTTCTAATTATCAGTTCCATTTGCTTGTGGGCGCTTGTGAGAGCCATAATGATTACAAACTGATATATAGGCAAGGTTGAGAGAAATTCATTAATCAGTGTCACTTTTCCTGCCAGGTTGAGCCACATCACTCCCCAATTTTGAACTTTTCCCTTAATTTTCTCTACTTGCTTGTTCCAGACTTCTAATTTTACCACTTCCTTTGTTAAGGGCGGCCCAAGATAAGTGTAGTGGCTACAGTTTATTTGTAAAGGTATTTCCAAGATTTGAGAGATACGCTACATTGTTTTTGGTGGGGTGTTCTAACAGTATATTCTGCATTTGGAGTTGTTTAAGATTCCTCCTGAAGCTAGAAGAAATTCATCCAGGACATTTTTGAATTTTTTTTCTATAATGTAGGATGCCCCACCTATGAGAATGGTGTCATTTGCAAAGGGAGAATGGTTTATATCTTTGACTCCTCTCGATATTTGGATCCATGTTATCTTTTTCTATTTTCTCTGGTTTTCTAGCATAGCACTCAGCGATTTAGACATGTTGATGTACAAGAATGGAGAAATTAGACAGCCTTGCCTCAACCCTCTTGTGCTTTGGAAAAATTTACTGGGCCAACCATTGATTAAAGGGGCTATCCAAGGATTTGAAATACATGCTTGGATAATCTCTATGAAGTATGTTGAGAAGCCAAACCTTTTGAGGGCTGCTTTAAGAAGTTATGATTAACTCTATCAAAATAATTAGCCATATCTAACTTAACAATCATTCCTCTCTCTTTTCTTTGGATACTGTTGTGGATAGCCTCCTGAACAATTATCACATTGTCTGTGATTTGCCTCTTGGTGACAAAATCTCTTTGGTTTTCTAAGATTATTTCCGGAACTAATTTCTTCATTCTATTTCTATAATTTTGGTAAGAATATTATAAGATGAGTTGCATAGGGAGATTGGTCTATATCTATTAAAAGTTCTAGGATTGGGTTCTTTGGAAATGAGGGCTAGGAAGGAGGATTTTTTATTTCCTCCAACCTTTTTTTTTGAAAGCATTTTTGAGCATTCTCATTAGCTCTTTTTTGATAATTTCCCAATGTTGTCTATAAAAGGCTATTGTAAAACCATCTGGACCTAGTGCCTTATAAGGGTGGAGATTCCACATAGATTCTATGACTTCTTCCTCAGGAATTTCTTTGTCTAATTCCCTGTTTTGCTGGTCGCTTATTTTTTTTTATATGCTGCAAAATTTCTTCATTAGTTGTCTGATGGTCACTTGTTGAGAGGAGTTCTTTGAAGTGTTTATGTGTTGCGTTTTTTCACTGCTTCTACTCCTTTTATTTCTTGCCATTTACTTGTATCTATTCTATCTGATTTTTTGACCTCCTTATTTTCATTGTATTGTGGAAAAAGGCTATATTTTTGTCTCCATATTTTAACTAGAGACATCTTGATTTCAGTCTACTTCCTCTTCTTGTTGCCTATTTTTCTTATATATTTCCATATATATTTCATTTTCTTGTATTTGGTCTTGCTTACTTTCTTCCTTGTTCTCGTTTTCCTTGCAAAGGTTATCCATCTTCTTTTTTAGTTCAACCTTCCTAGCTTTGTCTTGAAGATCATTTTCTCTTACCCAGTTTTTTAAGTGCATCTTTAAGTTCTTTAGCTTAGTTTCCCAAACATACTAGGGAGATCCTGTGACACTTTTTTTCCAGCTGTCCTTTATTTGTTTACTAAAACCTTCCTCGTTGTCCCAAATTGGATTATATCTGAAGGGAAGGGGTCCTTGATTTTCAAACTTTCCCATTGTTAGCACCACCAGCTTGTGATCTGAAGCTAAATTGTGAACAATTTTACTTTTCACAAGAGTGTAAGCAACTGCTATGCTTTCATGAAAAGTATTATGTCCAAACTTTCTTTTATGCTATTTTTTCCAATTCTTTTTTTGTTCCAAGTTTATTTTCCATTGCTTGGTGGAATGTCTATTAATTTGTAATCTTCTATTATTTCTTCAAGATCTTCTCTTGATGGATCACTATGGAAGGTTCCGCCAATTTTTTCTTCTGTGTTCCTTATCAGATTGAAATTCTCTCCGAGGATTAAGTTCCCACTTTGTCTTTCTATTATTTCTTCTTTAATTGCTTTCTAGAATTATTATTTCTCTCTATAGTGATTGGGAGAATACACATTTATAATCTTATAGTGTTCTTGTGTATTGAGATTCCTTAACTCTGTTCGAATTTAGTGTCTACTGGCTTTGTGGGTCATTAGTTCCCATTTTATTTTGTCCCAAATGGTGTTGATTCCTCCTGATGCTTCTGTGGCTTCTAACGCTACTTCTTCATAATTTTTTAGTTTTTGAATCAATTTTTGACTTTCTTGCTTGTTTAGTTTGGTCTCTTGGATCATATATATATCTGGTTGTTCCTTGGCTAAAATGTCTCTGGCTGCATTGACTTTGAAGGAGGTGCCAAGGCTGCGACAATTCCAAGAGACCACTACCATTATTTATTGTTGTGTTGGTGTGGTCCTCCCTTTCCTCTTTGCTATGTTTTTTCATGACTTCCTGTTTTTCCCAAGGAATGAATCCATTGGTTGTCGTGTTCCTAGGGCCATTTCTTTAGCTTCTGCCTCATCTCTTATTTCTTTATTGGATTTCCTTCCCACTTTTTTTTGCTGAATCCAGGTTTGGGGAATTTCTTTGGCTTTGTTTCTAGTTAGAATACGGTCCACTGAGGGAGGAGGAGAAGAGGATATTGGGATGGGGGTGGATAGGATAGGGTTTGAGGGTGGGGATCTGGGAGAGTGTGGGGATCTAGGAGAGGATGGATCAAAGGAGTCTTCTAATGGCTCAAAAGGATTCGGAGTTGTGTGATCAGCAGGAGAAACCTTCGAAAGAGGTTGGGAGGTTGTTTCATTTGCTTCATGGGACTGATAAATATTTGGCATAGTCTTCTTATCGGTAGGTTTATTCCTTTTCACTTGTTCCCATGTAGGTTCTTTCTCTTCTACATTTTCATTCTCTATTTTTTTAGGACACCTATTTGCAAAATTACCATACTCGTGACATACCTTGCATTTAAATGGTATTTGCTCGTAGTACAACTATCGAATGTGTGTCCACTGGTCAACCTTGATCTTCATTGCTTCTAGGAGGCCTTTTTCGAGATCTAATTCCACACATATTCTGGTGCACACATGCATATTATCTTTTGGCTCACATCTGTCAATATATTTTCCCACTACATTTCGTATAGCCTTTAGAGGTTCGTCTCCCAAACAGTGAAGAGGAAGATGCAGGAGCCTGACCCACACATGCACTGCGCTTGGGACATCCATCTCCATATCAAAATTTGGTGTCCACTTGTTTAGGTATATACCTCTGGAGTCCATGAAGTAATGTCCATTTCTAAATATCAGATCTCTATCCTCCTTTGTTTCAAAGAGAAAGGTGTAGTAACCCCTTCCACATAATCGTATTGCTATCTTCCCCTGTGTGGTTGCTTTCCAGTTTCCTTCCACGCACTTTTGCACTAATCTGGGTGAGGTCCATAGCCTGATGAACTGCCCAAAAAGTCCACGTTCTACCAAAGAGATTGTTGCTCTTCTTGGAAGTGTTGGAGGGAGGGAAATATTTGGGATACTTTCAAGTTTCATGACAAACTTATTGACTGATGGCTTGTTCCTTGGAGCTCCATTCTCTGCGATTAAAGATGCAAAAGCTTCTACATTTTCTTCATTCCTTGTCTGCATGGAGGAGTGAGGATCTCCCTCCTTAGAGGGTTGCACGGTCTAGTTGGCCTTAGCGGTAGGAGGCTACTAAGAGATGGATTTGTAAGGGCAACGTTGGCTAGGTCAGTGCAGGCTCAGGCTGGGTTGTTGCATGCGCGATGGACATTATTGATGCACTAATCCACTCTAGTACCCAAATTTTAACAATAGTTAAAAGAAACAATTTCCATTAAATAGCTGCCCCTCCACCTAGAAATGGAAATATAGAGGGGGGAAGAGGAGCAAAAACGATCCCAGAGCTAGGTGGAATAAATCAGTGGGAAAATCACTCAAACACAGTCAAAAGAGAGTATATAACTTGAGGCTGGACATGACTCCTGAGGCCCAAGGTACTGACTATAACTAGTATAATCCAATTGTGAAGGAGAGAAAGTGCTCAGGGGAGAGTCTGGACATCATTGTGAGGCTCGTGGATGAGAGGAGAGACTTTCTAGATAACTTTGGAATTTTATGCTGATAAATTAATTAGATAAGTAATATAGCTTTGATTTAAGAAATGATTACGATGAATTATAGAAAAATGCTTTCTTACTATAACATAGTAGCTTATTATTTGTTTTATAGGAAATTTACTTGCAAACAGTAATAGAATAAATTAAAATAGAAAAACTATTTTATTACCATAACAGAATAATTAAGATACTCAGTGGAAGAAGAGAAAGAAATTCATGTCACAGGAAAAATTGTAAATATACAGTAAGGTTGGAAGGCTAATAAATCACGAAGCCACAAATGAGCATTATGCTCCTACTTAACCTAGGCAAAACATGCATTTATAAAATGGAAAAGAAATCTTATTACTTTTGATAGAATAAACTGTATTTTTAAGCCGTAACAGAGGAATTCCTTCCATCAGGTGGAGTGAATAAATCTCTCAGTCTAGCACACAAGAGAACGAGAATCTGCTTAAACAAATCATGAAATAAACAACTAGGTGACTCCTCAAGCACAAACATTTTAATGAACAATTTAAACAAATGCATCAAATTGAAAACTAAAGACATTAATGAACATTCTAGAACAACTATATTGAAGCCGTAAACCCTTTCATAGATGGTTAATGAAAACTGTGTAGTTACATTTTAACTGAATAAGTAAAGCTTATCCCCGATATGTCACAATAGATAGGCACGATGGCCTATTTATATACAACCATATGGATGTAAGATCCAAGAAGAGCGGAAAACCCTTGAGTTCGTAGTACCTTGAAACTAACTATTTTGGAGGAGTTCTGTACTCATTACTTTACAAAAAAAGGATTAAATAGTCTTTTTGAACCAATAAAGAAAAGAAACTTTATCGACTTTGTAACCATGATAATTCACAGAAATTGCATTTAACTATTTATACATTCTTCTAGATAAAAGATAAGAACCAGGTAGGTTCCAGCAAAACCCCTCTTCCAAGCAATTTTTCGCATACATCTAAACTGAAGTAATCAAACTGGGTGAGCCTCAATAAGTAGTTTCCAACATGTAGACAACCGAGTAGGGCATGAGTTCTCATATCCTTGGAGGGCGCGAGACTATCTTCATAAGAACCTCGGTAATGGCAACACGTTACCTGCAACATCATAAATATATCATTATCAAAGGTATGTTGTCTGTTAGAGAAAATGACTAAAGACTAGAGCAACTAAGATTTGCAACCTCACCTGAGCACTGAAGGTCCCATGTAGGTGTAGTTCGCATAGATGGAATAAGAAAAGATCACCTGGGTATAAGTAGTATGCAGAGATAACTTGAACTGTAAAATGATGTCGAAGAATGTAAACTCACCTTCTTGGAGTCAGCACCGGAACTCATCAATCCTTAATGAACCAGAGAAATGTTGTGATGCCCCTGGACTTAGAGGGTTACCTGATAAGCCATTAAAATCCATGAGGTAGTAAAGAAATTAATAGAAGCAACTGGTATGTAAAAGATTGTGCAAAAGGGTAAGCATTCTATCACCTCCTTGATAAGGATGGCAAGCTAGCACCATAGCTCTTGATGAACAAGTTGCAAGACCAATTGAATACCTGGTAGCTGAATTCATTGCACAGCAGCCGAAACTTCAGCCCTTCGAATGCAAATGACCCTCCATCCAGTCAAATGCAGTGGGTGGGGTAGTTGTAACAACCCTAAACTCTCTCCACTGTCGGATTCCTCTATACAAATCGACAGATGGAAGCAAGAACAAATGTCGTGCTGATGCTTCAGTGATGGATAGATGCCATATAGAGGACAACCCAAGATCGCGTCGTGTGGAGAGACATACCCAGTGCTTTTACTCCAGAATAGGGTGACGGGCCTAGTGCCTCGAGAGAGGCCATGTGACTATTTAATACATGACAGAGACCATAACGCAGGATGTGTGGAATTAATAACATATAAAATCAATCAAACATTCTATTGAAACCCTCGTTGACCACCTTGGCATATTAAATAACCAATGTCATAAATTGTAAGTTTAGGCCTTGTTAAATTTTATTATTGTTATTATTATGTCCTGTGTAATGGATTAGGGTGTTACAAGAGGAGGGAAGAAATAGAGAATTAGGGGATAAAGAGAGGGAGAGAATGGGAAGAGAGAGAGGGAGAAATAGAGGTACAGGGGGAGAGAGGGGTAGATAGAGAAGGAAAGATTGAGGGATATAGTGATAGAGTTGGAGAGTAAAGAGATAGATGGGGGGTTGGGGAGACAAAGGGAGGTGGAAAATAAATTGGGAGAGAGGAAGCCAAACAGGAGTTAACAAAGAGAATGAGAGAGGGAGAGAGGGAGTAGAGCATGATATAAGAGAGAGAGAGGAGTTGAGAGATAAAGAATGAGAGAGGGAAGGAGAGAGTAGAGCAGGAGAGAAGAGATAGAGAGGGATAGATGGATCCAACATAAATATGGTATGTGTGTGTATAAAAACCCACCTAGATCCTTCTTAACTCCGGATCTATCAAGCTCTAGGAGGGATCAAATCTCTTTTCAGTTTAGAAAGGGTTTGTATCTCAAGGGACTTGATCTAAACAGAGACTTAATCCCTCTTGGCCCTTGATAGATAAGGGGTTCGTATGGATCTAGGCTAGTTTATATAATAATATTTTATTTTATTTTATAACAAAGGGTCTTTACAAGTTAAGAATGTCCATAAGACATTTGGGATGAATATCCATAGTTAAGAATGTTTTTATTTTATTCATACATTCATGCATTATTTTGAACATAACATTAACTAAAACTCTTGGATTAAAATATTGTATATTTTTTGATAAATATGCCAATATTTTGTAGAGCAACAATATTGTACTTAATGCAATCTTATGAATTATGTAAAATACTATTAGCTTCTTGTTTGATCTCCATATTAACTCATGACCATGTTAGTTGTAAGAGTGGTACACCTAATAAATATAATGATACTAGATGGAATGAACCATTAAAGGAAATTTTAGCCTAAAATTGTCCATGAAATTTTCATGTACATAATATGTAAACCAAGAAAATTCCTTTAAATTTAAATAGAATTAGATATAAATATTTTGGAAGAAAAAAAACCAATTTTTTTAAATTGCATATTTGGCTTATCTCTTCACAAGTTTACTCAAATTTCATGTGTAGACTCTCCTTGGATGTATAATTAAATTCCACATCCAATGAGTACCCATTATGCATACGTCTGAGAACATCCACACTGATAAAAAATAAATATACATTAAAAAATATGTTGAACACATTTTTTAAATGTATCTTCAATTTTTATCAATGTGGTTCTTCTTATAAGTACACATAATGGGTACTCGTTGCATGTGTAATTTAATTTCTCATCTACTGAGTGCCTACACTTGAAATTTGAGCAAACCTTTAAAGAGATAAGACAAGAATACAATTAATTTTATTTTTCTTTTCCCTACAAAATTCATAATTCTTTTTTTTGTAAGGTTGTGAGGACTACATCTTCTTCATGTTCAATATATCACCCTGATATGGGCGGGGAATTGAACCGATGACCTCATAGCGAGTGTCTTAACAAAGCACCCGAGCACCATCTATCCAAGACCTGGTGGACCAAAATTAATAATTCTTATTTTAACTATTATTTTACTAATTTTCCTTAGGAGGCCAATTTTAGGCTAAAATTTCGTCTAATGAGAGTATAAGATCGGCTCGACCAATGATTTCACTAGTCACAAACAATCAAAACAAGCTAAATTGTTTGGGCTACTTTGTCTTCCAAGAGACCAATTGTCATATGTTTTAATTGTAATATGATTACAACATATATTGTGAAAACATAAAAAAGAACTAGTGAGGATCTTTTTTTTTGTTTCTCAGCAACATCTCTTATCACATGACCAACTTATTCCTACCAAGTGGATATTTGTTATTATTAAAGTCTATATTTTGAAAAGGAAATAACTCTCATATCTGAAGTTTGTTTCCAATCCTTTTTTTTCTAAGATAAGCTACTCCTTTGAGATATTTCTATATAGATAGCGAATTTCATCTTTTGAACCCACATTATTTGCATATTTTAATAAGGTAACTTCACGCAAAATTTTTAATACCAATACCAACTACTTTTCATGGAAATTTCACATGGAGGATCTACTAAGAAGTAAATGATTGCACTTGATTACATTGTTAGAAAAATAAAACCTAATGATGATGATAAGAAAAAAAATGAGATAATAAGGATGAAAATATCCATTTCTCCTTACTCATCATTTGATATCCAAGAAATTGATGACCCACATGAAGTCTGGGAAAAGTTAAAAAGATATTTGGTGCACCTAATGTAATTAGATCTCATCATGTTGAAAGTCATATCATGACTTTGAAACATAATTATTTTTATTCAATTGAATATCATTTATCTATATTGAAAAATCATAACTATATTCCTAAATATTATAAAGTCGATCTAAAGGATTAATGATGCATCTATCTTATAATTTCTCTGTTTGGTTCTCTCTATCCCCATTTTCTATATACATTGTAGGTCACTAGATAAACTATAGAGGCTACATATCAATATCCTACTCTTGCATCTTTTTGTTACCATGATTCGAGAGAAAAAAAAATTCTCTTGCATATGGGAGTGATCAACACTACAAGAACTTCTAAGAGTAACTTAGTGGCCCAATAGAATGACAAAACCAAGAATGCACATGAGTAACAACCTTATATAAATAATCAAAACAAGGGTCCCAAACCTTCTCTGCTAAGGTCTACTCCCAAAGGTGACAAAGGAGCAAAGTCAAAAATGTAAGACGACTAACCAACATTGAATTAGTTGTGTGAAAAATGGTCCTATAGAGTCTAAATTCTTTAAATGATAAGCACCTTGTAAGAAATAATGAATAATATCTTTAAACATTTGTTATAATGGACATACACTTTCAAATTCTATTTTCTCTTTCAATGCAACCATCACTAATTCTAATGAATGTCTTATTGATTTTGAGCATCATATCATATGGGTAAAGATAATTTCTTGTTGTTGATAAGGACTTTTGGAGAACTATGTATTATGATCATTATTCTGCTTGGCATTTCGGGTGAACCCTTCACCCATAATTAGGGACTAGAATCTAATTAATGATGGGTGAAGGGTTCACCCGAAATGTTGGACACAATAATGACCGTAACACACCTTTCTCTAGAAATCTTAATCAACAACAATTTATTGACTTTGGAAATATCCATGCTAAAAAAGATAGATCCTTTTTTTCTTAAGGATTTCAATACCAAAAATATATTTGTTAAGGATGACAGATATCTTAGTGTTGTGGGGTAAAACAGTTCATATATGCAATAGTCATTTCAATGATCTATAATGTGTTCTGAATTCTTCTTGTAACCTTCAATGAGTATATCATATCACTCAACCATGTGTAAGTAAAATTTTAAATCTTTCACCTCAAAAATTTACGATCATGGATTTGAAATATCCTAAGAATGTCCTTCCCACATGAATAATTGATGATATTACTACATTGCACAAGCTTGACAACTTTGGCCCATCACCCTTTCCCTTAATTTTTGTTACTTTTGATGATGACTTGAGAAAACTTTTGGGTGAGTAATTTTTTCATATAAAATATTTCTCATTGCAATAGCTATGCATTCAAAATATGGTCACGAGTATTCCTCTTGTTTCTTGTAGAGATGGTGTTTATGCTAGTTTTTTCCTTGACATAAATCATCAAGTCAATTTTGACAAACATGCCACTTGGCATAACCGAGCCTCAGTAGAATTTATTCACAGTGATTTTTGTGGTCCAATTTATTCTCCTTTGTCTTGGTAGAATTACTTCTTATTTTTTATTGATGACTTCTCTATGCACACTTGGTTTTACTTCTTAAAATTTAAAAGTTATTTTTTCGGATTTTCTTAGTGTACAAGGCCCTTGTAAGAAATCAATATGAAAACCTATAAATATTAATGATCCAGATCGGATCATTATATTATTTTTCATCCATCTCAACGCATTCAAAGTGGAAAAAGTGGAGGAATCAGCTCATGGGACTATTTTTACCGGTGGGATCGAGTTTGGTGAAACAGGGTCTGAAACTTTCTCAAAGTGTTTTGAAGCATCAGATTATATTTTTTGTAGGTAAAAATTTACCTCTCCAATGTTGCACCTTTTGATTTTATTCTACGCAAATATATTTCTAACTGTGCAAGAAGCACGTCAATGAGAGTCCGTATGCAAAAGTTATACCACTCAAAGTTTGACCTTCCTATTTTCACACATTTAGTTCGGGAGGATGGAATTTCAACCCCCATTACTCATGGAAAAGGGATCTAGCCATATTTTTTGATTTAAAGGACTCTAGAAGAGTCTATATTGTAACTTTAGTTAAGAGTTCATGTAGTCAAACTTAACCACTAGTAGGTTACCAGGTTGTGTTATAATCGGACCACTAGGAGGAAGAGGCATTCCATTCTTTCGAGAGAATTTTGGTCCATAGCTAAGCAAAGATATACAGGAGAGATATAAGGTATAACATACAAATAATACATTGGCACTGTAGCATCCTACGGGCCACATGCATTAATTCTTTGTACATGTAGCCATATTTCCAAACAGAGAAGGAGAGCAAAGAGGCCTCACCTTCCAACTGGGTTTTCTCCCAAAAGGGTTTCCTAGACCATATCTTGTGTCTTATGTGTATGTGTGATATTATTTTTTCAGTCTCTACTTTTATACATAATTTCCATTCGCATACATGCACTAATTACATTTACATTTACGGATATAGAGTTTTAATAAAACTGTAATAGTATAAAAAATAGAATTTTAATATATTATTATCACAACTATTGTGAAAAACTATCCAATAGAATATCCATAGCAGTTTATAGATCAATTAAGAACAAATAATGGAAGAGAATATGTCAAAAATAAGTTCACAACTTACTACAATACGCATGGAATGGAAATGCAACATTTTGTTCCATACACAACTAAACAAAATGGTGTCATTGCAAGAAATAATCATACATTAAAGGAAATGCCTAATCATATGATTCAATCTAAGGGATTAAGTATTCAATATTGGATGGAAGCAATAAATTTTGGAAATTACATAGTAAATGGCTCGCCCCCAAAGAATTTAGGAAATATAACATTAACAGAAGCATGCACTAAAATTGAGCGAGAGGTAAGTCACTTAAGTATCATTGGTAGTGTAGTGTGAACTCAAATTCCCGATGAGAAGAGGAAATCTTTATTATGTAAAAGTATAAATTGTAGTTTTGTTTTTTATTATGAAGATGTCCAAGGTTATAGACTGGTTCAACCTAATTCGAATGAAATATTAATAATCATTAGAAAATATGTTAAATGTCATGAAAGTCTCATTGCCTAAGATCCATTTTTGGAATTTGTGTCACCCTCTGTTCCTATTCAACTTTTTTCTTCAAGTGAAGAGAGAAAGCATAAAAATATTGTAAAATTACTAGATAAAAAATTAACTATACTGAGGGAAACATTAAATCAACTGGAAACAAAATCACAAAACATAAATATAATATTTTTTGCTGGAAAACCCTAATCCAGAGAAAAATGAGCTAACAAACAGAGAAGGAGAGCAAAGAGGCCTCACCTTCCAACTGGGTTTTCTCCCAAAAGGGTTTCCTAGACCATATCTTGTGTCTTATGTGTATGTGTGATATTATTTTTTCAGTCTCTACTTTTATACATAATTTCCATTCGCATACATGCACTAATTACATTTACATTTACGGATATAGAGTTTTAATAAAACTGTAATAGTATAAAAAATAGAATTTTAATATATTATTATCACAACTATTGTGAAAAACTATCCAATAGAATATCCATAGCA